>CM052335.1:846883-915040 GCA_028455595.1 Lasioglossum vierecki | reverse complement strand
TCGTCTGATAGGCTACTTGTTAACTCGTAGAATATATGCCTGCAAAATTAGACTGAAGAGAATGCCATTTACCATTTAATTTCGTTCGAGGACACGTCTCCACTATTTATAAATATATAATAGTGCTTTCTAATTCACAGTTAATGAACGCATTTAATTTCTTCTTACACACTGTATGTATTTACAATTTACAGACGCACTTCAAGTAAATCTTGAAAATGAACTAAACAAAGATCGAAACATCGATTTAATTTGCAAAAGTGTTTTATATGAACTAATAAACGATCGAACCGTGCGCCGAAAATATTAACCATTCTTTATTAACGCTGTATGTATGTATTTCATTAATTTGTGTTTGTTGAAATATGCGTAATTTTGTGCGCTGCGTATATTTAAAGTTATGCGTTGAAAGAAGCCCATGCGCGAGCAGCTTCGCGAAGTAAGGAGATATTCCTTCTTGCACGAAGAAGAATACAATATGGCGTATATAGCGTGGACAAAGGAGTTGGCATTGTGCGTGGTCCAAAGCTGTTGTAAAGTAATATCGAAATATATTGTGTTAATCTAGAAGCGTATATAATAAATATTATATCATTATTGTTGTCAAAGTGATTAGAAGTGATTATGAACATTTATTTCGGTGACCCCGATCCACAATTCTTAACAGTGTTTACTTTGCGAAATTATTTCCTTTATTTCAATCGCAATTTTCAATATACAGGGTGGGCACCTAAAAGAGGTCATCTGAATAACTCGCTTACTTTTAAAGATAAAAAAATGCATCAGACCAAACGTACTTGATATCGAGACGCCAGTAATCTGATGTCATTAATTCTTTTATAGTTGGAGACGTCAAGGAGATATAAAGATCAACCCTGTTTTTTTTAAATGGATCGGTATGATTTTTTATTTACATTCTGATAGTGTGTGTCAAGACGAATAGAATGACCTATTATGAAGGTCATTCAAGGTCGCGCAAGGTGAACTGCAGTAGAAAATAGAGTGTCTCAAAGCACTCTTCAAATACTTTTGTATCTTCTCTAGTTGTTAACATACTGTTCTTCTAAATATTGATAAGGGTCACAGAACATAAATAAACATACCATCACATTGTATGCTTACCTGTATCCAGAAATGTTATTAATAGTTTGACTACCGCCTGGAGTACGGCTTAGGAAAATTCAATCTGAGTGTTTAATTTTCAAGAATGCGTTACACAATAGCAAAAAAAGTGGAAATTGTTATCATTTATGGCGAATGTCATAGAATTATGAGGAAAGCGGTACGCATGTATGGTGAAAGATTTACCGATCGTAAAAGTCCTTCACTTCCTGTCTTTGCAAACATTATAAAAACTTTCGGGAAACTGAAAATGTGGAGAAAAGAAACGCACTCGAGCCAAAAAAAAAAAACAACTGATGATGGAAACACGATAAACATTTTAGTAAGTGTAATACAAAATCCACACGTTGGTATGTTTATTTATGTTCTGTGACCTTTACCAATACTTAGAAGAACAGTATGCCAACAACTATCTTTAAAAGCAAGCGAGTTATTCAGGTCACCTGTTTTAGGTGCCCCACCCTGTATATGGACTGATTATTCTTCATTTATCAGTTTACCTTATAAGATAACGATTTTATTATATTGACAGTTACAAAGACAAAATTGCGATTGTTATTGTCATTTATGCAGTAACATCCATCATTAGTCGTGTCTAGACTGCGAATCTGTATTCGAAATAAAAAAATACATGAATTATAACAAATTACAATGAAATACAAATTTAGTTTCTATCTTAACACTTTCACAACCGCATGTTTGCGCAGTGAAACGTCGCCAATATTTTGACCGGCAATATTTTGGAAGAAAAAACTTTACGTAAATTCATGAAACAATTAACATTATTATTATAAATCAATAATCAACATTATTATACAACAATATTTTCCCTTTGTGTGATAATTATTGAAACGTACAAATATAAAACAGAATTCATGACTGGCCTGCCCATGACACCACATTGGTGTCAGCGATTGTGAAAGTGTTAATATGTTTAATAGGTTGAATTCTATACGAAGGTAGTTTGAAATTCCTCGCTTTATACTGCTTTAAATTACAACTACTAATATTTTTTCATAAATTCATAAAAATCTACAGTCTAGTCATAATATCAAATATTGATACGTTCGAGACATTTTCTGAAATGCCTAAAAAATCGGAAAGAGTAAACATTGAATTAGCCTGTGTAAGAGACGCGCCGCTCGCCATCTCACTGAGAGCGACCGTACTAAAATTTTCATCGTCGAAAAGGGCCGTGAAATTTTTCAAACGATCCCGAACGCTTGCAAAAGCCACCGATAAAAGTCACAGTATTTCAAGGAAGCTGCCGTAACGAATTCAACGAGCAAAAATTTGTGGTCTACTCGGGAAGTTGTACGGGTACACCGCTCCCGCACAGGGCAACTGAGACCTCTGGTGTTGCTATCCGAGCTGCGATAGACCAACGCTCAATAGAATATAAGCGCTGGTATCCATCGGCTCGTTCACGAGCAAGGCCACGCGCGCAGATGTTTACCCCACCAGAGCACAATGAACTGGATATATGCTTCTCATAGCCAAAATACATTTTTCAAGTTTCATAATTTGAAACATTTGATTCATATTTTTAAAAAATATATCAAATATGACGTCCCCGATTATTTGCACCTCCAGAGCACAATTAACTAGATACATGCTTCACACAGCAAAAATACATTTTTCAAGTTTCATAATTTGAAACATTTGATTCATGTTTTAAAAAAATATATCAAATATTACGTCCCCGATTATTTGCACCTCCAGAGCACAATTAACTAGATACATGCTTCGCCTAGCCAAAATTACATTTTTCAAGTTTTACATTTTGAAACATTTGATTCGAGTTTTAAACTTTTTCAAACATTACTTCTCCGATTATTTGCACAGTGCTTCTGGATAGATTATTTATTATAGAATATATTATCCCTATATTAAATACTCCCAGATTATTTATTACATAATTGTTGAAATTAGAAAAACTTTTTCGTAGGAAATGATTGCACAAATTTCTTAAATCGGACACATATTATAATAAAAATAAACTAAATCTTGTTAATCTTATGCTAGTCGCTGTTTATACTCGGTAGATTTAGTGTTAAACAATAGTTGCTTATATTTTCCCATCTTTGTCCGAATCGAAAAAAAATAGCCGGAACAGTCCCTGTGTGCAGATAAAGAAAATGTTCTAAGTAAGAATAGTTGTTTAGTATACAATAACTAATTGAATTTAAAAAATTATCGAAACGCCTGATTCAGCGAAAATGTATACTTTTCATTAATCGATGCATCTTCGTGGGCTCTTCGAAAATATATTAGGAGTCTTAGGTTGAAAAAGGATTCATTTATCCAATTATTGATAAACAGCGGATGTTTATGCAATTTTCAAATTTTGTAGGCAAGTTTTAAAAAAGCGTAATCAAATAAAATCTTATTTCCAGTGGTAGTAACTTTGAAATAAATATTTTAGGATTTTTTGAAAATGTTCAGGTACCATAAATACATAATTTTCAGCCGACTCCCATATAAGTCCGAGCACTGCTTCACGCGGCGCGGCGCCCGACAACCTGTTGCTATCGCCTCGGGTTTGTCTCGCTTGGGACTCCACTAAATTGATCCGAGCAAGAAACAGACCGCACTGAAATCACCGGCACTGGTTTCGCGAACTTCCCGAAAACGAAATTGACTACTGTCACTTCTTGTAAACCAGTCTACTAGAGGTGGACGGGTACCCGGAAATTCGGGTTCGGGTTGAGACGCGGGAATTTCACGTACCTGAAGACAATCTACGACCAGACTACGGATCTTTATGCAAACTCGAAATTGTCTGTGTGGATTGCAAAGAATAGAAACCAAACAGAATGTTATTGCTTCCCTGAATAATTTTAATAGATGATAAATCATATTATTGACATCTTCGATTTTTTAAATTTTCCTACAATTTTCAATTTCATCTACTCAATTTTTCTATAAATGCATAAAGATCCGCAGTCTATAAATGACGTTCGAATGTCCGAACATTATCTGGTAGTATCTCCATCTGTTTTTATTTTAAAACAAATTTTTTTTGTTCAAATTTTTAAAATCTATATCCTGTAAAGGAAACATAGCATTGTGTGAAAACTATTTTATTTTAAATTTTTGCGAAGAAAACATAATTTTTCAACTCTTCATTTTTCTAATTACTATTCAATCCAATAATGATTGGAAAAGGAGAAAATCTGATTTTTATCGGATTTAGGTTCCCGACCCGACCCGAGTTATCAAAAGCCGATCCGAGGCTCGGGTACTCGGCTACCACTACCGTTCACAACATCCTGATATTTGATTAAATTTTAAAAAGTTAATGGTAGTCTCTGTAAATGCTTTAACATTAAGTTAACACGATTGCCGATCGGACTATGTTTTGGTGAATTTGATTTGATAAGATAAGTATTATCATTAAAGAATTCAATGTCAGTCGACTTTCGTGTCACTAAAGAAACAGTTGGATCTTAATCGATTCCTGAAGAATGTACTCGCGGAACAAGGAAATGTTGCAGTTCCCATATCAACGTCATTGAGATTGAATTCCTCATCGACGATAAACCGTACTTTCGTGCGTGATCATCGAGCGAAGAAGGATCAGCACGTGGCAGCGGTCAACAATATCTCTAAAATACACACGACATTTTGTTTTCCCAAGATAATCGTTGCGAGACTGGTACCAAATGAAATGTTTTTGAGACAATCCGCGTACAAAAGAACTTTTCAAATCGAATACAGCGGTCCATGAAAATTCAAACAATTTTCTGATGCTTAACTAAAGATGCGATCTCCTTTGAGCGTCTGGGCGCAGCGTTTGGTATCTCAGCGCCTTTCATACTCCATTCGTCATACTTCATGAGAAATGCGTCTAGATACAACAGCAGATAGTTACGACGAATGGAGAATGGACAACAAAATGCTACATCCAAACGCGCAAAGGAGATCGCACCTTAAACCTTTCAGCCTAACTAAAGTTGTTCATAAGTAATAAACAATTCATATGTAAAGAAACACAACTCAAAATACATTTCTAAAAAAAAAAGTATAATAATAAATATATAAATTGTGGTGTACTTTATAACTAATGTACGTGACAATTAACCCAGTATCTAAATATCAACAAATTAGTTTATATTTCTAAGTTGACGATGTATTGGGTAGAAAGGAAACGAAGATAAAATTAAGGTATTTATTCATATGTTTCTTGAACAACATGAGAACTTACCTCGAAAATGACGAAAATTAATAGAACAGAACGAAAAATATGTTATTGAATAAATCTATGAATAAATATCTGAATTATAGCTTTCAATTTGAATTTTCCAACGCTACAAACTTTCGATCTAACCCAATACAATAAAAAAATTGACAGCTTTAGGTAATTTTGTCGAACACTTTTGCGGTACATTATACATATGTGTTTAACCGCAATACCGGCTGAAACTTGTGAGAGGCGGTCGGGAGAATTAATGTGAGATAGAGGACGTGTAACATGTACATCATTTGTAATTGCACACTACTGCATTTCAATCGGCGCATAACGTTGGAAAACTTTCCACTAAAATAACGCTATTTTTATATTCTTCTAATGTCTCTACGGTTTTAAATTTGACCTATTCATTTGTGGCAAAAAATGCATAAAATCCGCTGTCTATCAATTAATCCTCTCAAAAGACTCATTGCCGCAGTGAATTGGTATGGGAAGATTTTTTAATCGACCACCTGTGTTACTGATTTCTACGAAACGCGAGTGCCTTACAAGGAGAGTGCAAGGACGTTGTCACATCGATTTAGTTGAGACTCTGTATACTTATAGATCTCGATCTTCCATTTACGAATATACAGGGTGGTCCATTTAAGTAAGAACACCTAAAAATCTCTTCAGGTTATTGTGATGCAAAAAATATTTGTTACGTAATGTGTTTAGTTTTTAGGTACATAACTACATTTTTTTATTGCATCGTGTAACTGATGGAAAAATATATTCAGATATGTATAATAACATGACCTTGAAATGACCTTGATAATCGAAAATTAAAGTTTTACCTAGAACTGATGTCGAATATCTTCGGCCACGACTCCTGAGCCTATGAATGCGATGAAAATATTTTTTATCACACTAAGAATATGGATCAACAGATGTGTACATGTGTTAACTGTTAATACAACACTCACGTTCTTTTAAGTTATCATCAGAGATGTTCAAAATGGCCTCCTTCTTCGTTGATACATTTTCTGAAACGTGCAATGACCGACTGTACAGATCTTTCAATTGTTTCGACATTAATGTCAGCACAAGCTCTAACTATTCGGTTCTTCATATCCTCGGGTGTAGTTGGTCGTTCATTATAAACTGTTTGTTTCAATTTTCCCCACAAAAAAATCCATTGGTGTGAGATCTGCTGAACGCGGTGGCCATCCTACAACTCCGGTACGACCAATCCATCGATTTGGAAATTTTAAATCCAAAATTTGTTTGACAAGACGTGTAGAATGAGCCGAACAACCGTCATGCTGATACCACATTCTTAAACGGATATCTAGTGGTTTATGAAATAAGGACCAATTATTTGATTATTTAATATGCCACACCAGACATTTACACTCCATGGTCTTTGTTTATCCACTAATCTTAACCAGTGTGGATTGTCAGTTGACCAATAATGCATGTTTCGTAGATTTAGCTGTCCATGGTTGGTGAAAGACGCTTCATCAGTAAATAGTACTCTTTTAAAAAATGATTCGTCATTTTCGTATTGCTGCAAACCCCACCGAGAAAAATTCATACGATTTACAAAATCTGTTCTATGCTTGTCTACTATGCTTGTTTTAGAAATGCCAGTTTTACGCTCGAGTAGTCTTAAACTCACATGTGGAGTTTCGTTAACTTTATCGACAATAATTATTTTGTTTCTTTCGTTCGTAACAGTTCTGGTTCTTACCCGCTTTTTCACAACAGTACCAGTTTCACGAAAATGATCGATCAACTTTTTATAAGTAGAAAGTGATGGACAATTACGGTCTGGAAATTTATCTTTATACATTCGAACTGCTTGCCTTAAACATTGATCAGCTTTACCGTAAATGAATACCATATCAACTTTTTCTTGCATCGAGTAATTCATTTCAAACAGCACGTCAATACACGGATAGATAAATTGAAACTGATCGGAATTTCAAACCGTAAGGCGTCATCAGTATTGCGACAGTAAACATGTTTATTTACATTCACGTTCTTAATGTAGCGTCTTCAAAGCCTAGGATCTCAATAGATATCAGTTCTAGGTTTATTCCATTCACTATGACCATATCTTAATTCTTCCATAGTCCGTTCCATATACCATAGTCCGTAAAAACACCTAAAACTTTAATTTTCGAGGATCAAGGTCATTTCAAGGCCATGTTATTATACATATCTAAATGTATTTTTCCATCAGTTACACGATGCAATAAAAAAAATGTAGTTATGTACCAAAAAACATCGATGACCTTGACAACTCCGAAAAAAATGACCCTCGGAAAAAAATATTCGAGCCAGATATTTGGTCCGTTGACACCGTGCACATTACGTAACAAATATTTTTCGCATCACAATAACCTGAAGAGATTTTTAGGTGTTCTTACTTAAACGAAGACATTCATAAACAAAGTTCTTACATTACTGCTTAAATCTTCTATTGTAGAGGAGGTATACAACGAATATTTATTTTAGAGGTATATAACGAATTAATTTCGGCTAATTTATTTATAATTTACTAATACGTTTGTTCTTTAACTTGTATATAAATAAATGTGCAATATCGTATGAACAAGTTAATGTTACACAGCGAATTTATTTATAATTTATTAACCCTTTTGTTCTTCACTTTGTAATAAATGTGCAATCTCATATAGACAAGTCAATGTTACACAGCGAAGAAATAATATAAATAAATATGAAAAAAAAATTTCACCAAACGAGAATCGAACCCTAGCCCACCGGGTGGAAGTCTCGTTGTATACCACTTAAAAACTTTGTTTATGAATATCTCAAAAACTATTGAGTGTTAGCGTCTAAATCAGTGTGACAACGTCCTTGCACTCACCTTGTTAGACATTTACTACACTGCATGCTCTTATCACGATCGTTGTGTATACCAGTTTTATAAGTGAGCTACGGTCAACGAACGGGATTGTGAAAATATTTGATCGCGAGGCGAGCTGAGTCGCCAAACGAAGATGCTGTGTATTATTGACGATCGCATTACGGGGAAACCAATCGCGAATCAATGCTTTATCTCTTTAATCTAAACGGTTAAATATAAAAGATACCAATATTTTTAAAGTGAAAACTTCTTTAGGTACACCGCGTACACAATTGCTGGGTATGAATGTGTCTGATCTGTCGCGCTCCGAGGTGAAACGCTATCCGGTTAAGTTCTAGATATTTAAAGAGATTGCAATCCGAACTATTTATGTCGTATTTTAGTTCTCACAAGCCCATTGTATCTTTCTTAGATTATGATAATATTGAAGTAGATATTGATTCTGATACTAAATATTAGACTGCGGAACTTTATGCGTTTATAGAAAAATTGAGTAGATGAAATAAACTATATAAACTATATAATTGCTCCTTTATTAAAATCGTTAATTGATGAAATAACGTTCAATCTGGTTTATATTTCTTTCAATCGTTGTAGGCAACTTTGATTTTGCTTAAAGATACGCAGTCTACTAATAATATTAGAATCGATTACAATCGTAAAAGTTTTCACTTTGGTCTTGCGGTTTTATTATGCGCACAGTATTGGTTTGTTTGTTTTTAAGTTAGTTTAATTTCAGCAATTGAAAACAGCATAAGCATAGAAGAAGAAGTGTCTACTCGATCCATCGTTGGATCACAATCGAAATTCGTGTACATCCGCAAAATTGCGTATCTCGAAGTGTCGCGATTACACTCGAAAGCTTTTGGAGCTTTGGCCGCCAAAAGATCGCGTGTTCGCGCGGTAGGATCTCGAGCGTGATCGCGGGATCAACAACAATATCATTGAACGAGCTGTTTAAATTCCATGCAGTCCATATTGGCTATACAATGGTCGTGTCGTAGCCGCACAATGCGCGGGATGCATACGCCGGTGAATGTGTGCAGGCTGACAGCCACACAAACACGCGCTTCCGAAGAATACTGACATGGTGTGTCAATCAATGGGCAGTTCTGCGACTATGATAAAATCAATGCCAAATGACCGGCTCGTTCGGCGTTTATTATGCAACGTGAACGGCCTGAAAATCGCGTGTCGTGAGGAACATAACCGGTTTTACTCGAAAACGCGCGTGTTTCAACTACTAAGCTAAATTTTGACCTTGAATGGCCTTGGAAGACGAAACTGTGATAAATCAGTGGATTCGTCCCGCAATGCTCACCTAGATAAAAGTATGCAAAACAAACAGATGTTGCCTTGAAATCTTTTGTGACCACCGTGGGAGTAAGTTCTATTTGAAATATTTTTTATAACGAGCTACAGTTTGAGAAATATTAGGTTGGCACCTAAATTCGTGACCTTTTGTTTCGTAATTCTTTTATTGTATCGTTATAACTTCATTCAGTGACCATTTTCTTTCAACTATATATCATTGGAAAAAGCTCTGAATATTTGATATAAAATATTCATGCCTATTATATAATATTTAAATGAGTTTGTTTCAGAAAATGTGGACGTCGCGAACTTGGTTGCCAACCTAATAATTGCATGCGAAATGAGACATTCTGTATTTGAATTTAAATAATCGTGACAAATCAGGACAGATACTCTGCAGAGAGTATTCCTATCGTGTATGAAAACGTGCTGTTTTGTGAACTGCTGTATGAGATGGCACTCCTTTATCAAGTGGCACAAGTCAAGAAAAGAAGATTTTACAGGAGAGCCGTTCTTTTGTTGAAAATTACCTAAAATTGTCAATTCTTCATTGCATATCACCAACTCAGACATGTAAAATAATTCGTAGTTATTCAGATACTCGGTTAATTGCCATGTAAATTAGTTGTAAAGTACACCACAATTTATTTATTTATGATTACATTTTTTTTTTAGAAATATACTTTGAATTGTGTCAATTTTCGTACGAATAAAGGATGCATCTCAGCGGTCGCATAAGTGAAAGAGTCTCCCACAGTGGAATACTGTGACACCACACCGCGAAGATTTACTAAAACATAGATCTCACGCTACTACAGAAAGTCACTAGATCTCCCAAGTAACTTTCGACGATTTTTTTTCGGTTGACACAAAAAGCGGGCCAAATTTAACGTTCGTGCTGCAGGCGACAAATACCATGACGTCCATCGACCTACCTACACGCAAGTTGCATTCTATATGTTTTTAATAGAGCCACCTTATGCAATAGATACGTTACGTACAAAGCCCAGTCTCTATGAACAAAAAAAGTCTGACAAGCGGAGTTTAAAGTTCAAGACCTGCAGGAAAATAATTCTAGATACTCATGTGTTTAATCACACGAACCTTGAGTCGACAAATGCTTGTTTTTTGATCGTAATTTCGCCGGTGCTAAAAATAGCTAATCACCTGTCCATATTTAACCTACACGCGTCGAATATCCATGGGAACTTCATAAGCGATCTAATGTGACCCACATAATTGATCGCATCCGCCTTGAATCAGGCTAATTGTTTTCGAAGTGTTTAATGCATCTTTTGAATACGATTTTTCTTTTTGATTCCGAACACATTCCAAATTAATTTGAATAATTTGTAAATAATATTACGATGCACTTAGATTATTCTAATCTCTATTCCATTGTATCATGAATGCATAAAATTCGCAGTCCGTTGATGACTTAGCTGTAACGGTGATATATAATCTTGACAGTATACTAATAAATCATCGAGATCGCAGAGTAGTACCTTTTCGTAAATGCAGTGGTATATGTATATTGTTATATGTACATCAGTTAAATTCTCGCGTATGGGACTCATTTTCTTTAGGAACTAACTCGAACATGATTCAACATCGTTAGATAATAGATATAACAGTCTAAGTGAGACAATACATTTTGCTATGACGATTGAGGCTCAGCATTTGAAAAGGATACAGCAACTGACAAAATAATCATGTACATAATAATGAAAATTTCATTAACAGTAATTATTGCTGTACCTTTATAGTTGCAGTACTAATGGATAGTTGAGATTCTCCTGAATAAAATGAGTCCAAACACAACGTACATCAGACTACTATTACCAATGTAAATACACAATTAAGACTTAGGTCACGCCTAGCTAACTGATTGGTTCTCGAGCTACCGACGCTCGAGACCCTACCCCCACTATCGGAATTGGTAAAAGTAGTCTGACATACGTTGTGTTTGGACTCATTTTATTAGGAAGAATCTCAGCTATCCATTGGTGTTGTAATTATAAAGGTAAGGCGACAATAACTGAGAATAAAAGCTTCTTTCCTTTTTTCCTAGTCTTGCCAGGCACCGAGACTTTACAAAAAGAATGGTCCGTGTACATTGAACCCGTTCAGACTTTAGTTAAATTCGATCATACGCTACTGCATTTGTGGAACAGTTTTCGAGCTCCGGTGACGGTATCGAAAACGTTCGTCACTATTTCAACGCTCGTGTGACCACACTCTTAATCGATCGGAACGGTTCGCGAAACGCATGCAATTGATGGGACAAACGCTATCACGCGCCTCTGCATTGACTCCTTTGGACGATGGACTCTCGATCGTGTTCCATTGAGCAACCTCGTGAAATAATGTTCACAACCGGTTCAAGACATCGATTTTGTTCGCTCAATGTCGACGTTGCAAAAGAAATGCACTGGCGTCCAAAATTAAAGAACCACTAAACTGTCATTGAAAATGTTCGTTCAACTTTCCCATGACTTTTGAGAAATTCAATCAATATATAAGTTAATATATTTAGTTGATGGTAACATTTCAATTGCAAGCAGCAAATTTTCTCTCGGTTTCTTTTATACTTTTCTCTCCATAAAACCTTGCACTGGCAGATTTGTATAAGAAAATTATGGGTTGGTTGAATATAATTGGAAAAAATCTTAGAACGGCGATCAAGGTTTCCTGAGCTGCATAGAAAATATCTTTTCTATGAATCCCGTATTAATTTTTCCCTTTCACTGATTCTGATAACCTTCTACATCCCACGACACGCATAGCACTTCACAACCAAACACGTGCTTCCAACAGATTTACATTGCTCGTCTCCATTCTATTCTCCAGATAGAATGAACTGCAACTAGCCTATAATACGGAAATTCAAAACGCTGTTCTATCACTTATCGAGACGCTGGCTTATCAATCTGGCAGTTACCTCATCCGGTTCAACCTGATCTATGGAAACCTAACCCTTTGAACCTTCGAACACGAAAATTTCTTAAAAACAAAATCATTTATTAATTTTACTTAGAATCAATCAACTATCAACAAGCAATAATTATTTGCTTAATATCCATTATTATTTTTAACGAACATACGAAAATTCTTTTAATCTATACAGATCTGACTGCGTTATCATCGTCTATTCATCTGATCTGCGTATTTGGTGCACATTTAATAAAATTATTCAGGAAATGAAATTTCTATTTGGTTTCTTTGCATTGTAATTGATAAACACAAATCCTATTTTCAGAAAGATCGGTACTTTGTAGAGATTCGTCAAGAAAGAGAATGAAGAAGATAATGAAAGATGGGGCGTGATCAGGAATGTCGAAATTTTCGAACAATTTTTACTTCACCGAGCATATTAGAAAATGATATTCTTCGCAAGAGTGCACTTCTTGGTAGAGGTTAAATGGAGAAAGAGATTGAAGGAGATGATAGAAAATGGAGCTCGAAAAATTTCTCAATAGAACCAATGAGTCGAGCTAAAACATGACGACAAGAATGAATATGAGAATTGTAATAGTAGGAAGATTAAAAGAATTTGAGAATATCCATATTATCCATGCAATATTATTAATTCACTAAAACGTTTGAAGGAACAAAGAAATGACTGTTCTGCTTCAATTTGTTTTGCATGAAGATCCGCATTTTAATTATCACAGTCGAATGGCAAAGAAGAACAAGTTATCTGAGACAACCAAAATTGTATCATATTCGATGGGAATACAACCTAGTTTACACTAATATGGATACTATGGCACAATGAAGTGGAAAAGTTGCTCGTATAGAATAAAAGGAAGAAATGGAGAATGAGACTGAAGGAGATGATAGAAAATGGAGCACGAAGAATTTCTACTGAACCAGTCAAATTAGAAAATGATGACAAGAATGAATATAAAAATTCTAACAGTAGGAAGATTAAAAGTATTTGAGAATGTGGATGCAACATTACTAACTCATTAGAATAATTGAACGAGTAAAGAAATGACTGCTTCAGTTTGTTTGACACAGAGGTCCGCAGTCGAAATGCAAAGAAAAACTAGTAAGCCTAAATTAGTATAGTTATTAATATTTGAACATAATCAATCATTCTGTAAATACCTTTACGATTATGAAACTTAATTTTTTTTGTATGCTATTATGTTGTGATGCTCTCTTTCTGGTATCATTCCAATCTAGGTTTATTACTGGGTTTGTTAAAGGTTTACAACTAATTTAAGTAGAAGCGAGCATCAACAGTTGCGGAATGTTTCCCGATGAAAACTAATAATAAAAATTTGAAAAATCCGAGGTAGTTGCACCATAATCTACGATACAATGAGGTGAAAGAGTTGCTCCTTAGAGATTGAATACTAATTACGATATTAACGAACTAGTAATTTCTAGTTGGTAAAATAAAGATCATAGTGCCAAGTAGAATTTCAGCAAGGGAGAGAGAGAGAGAGAGAGAGCGAGAGAGAGAGATGGGGGGAAATACTTAGAGAGACGGTGTAAAATCGGCTATGACAGGGAAGCCGCAAGTTCAGTGGAATGTTCGAAAGATACTCACAGTAAGTCTCTAGGCAAGGTCTTGTATAGCGCGTAAACGAAGCGTCGGCGTTTTCCAGTGAGCAGATAGCCGGCGACAAACACGGCCAGGGTCGCTATCAGCAGCTCGCGTGCTACCATTGCTTTGACGGACGTGAGGTAGTGAGTGCACTAGGATGATGATGGCGCGTGTAGAGTACCAGTGACGCAGCTTCGGTCAGTGGGAAATTGAAACACAAAATTCTCGGTTTACAAAGCGGACACAGGCTAGCTGCCGACTCGCGACCGAACCGCGACCGAGCCACGACTGACAACGGACAACGGTTGTCAACGGACGTGATACACGCCGATACGATGGCGATGTGATATGGTTGCTATCTTTGTGTTAGCCACCGCGTGCCGGTGCGTCGCACAGTGGGGCAAACTAGTCATCTACAGTCAGTGACAAAAAGATAGGGAACTCTACGTTTCTTTGTGGTTCCGCATCATGTCCTAAGAAAACGTACATTTTAGTAAATCTATCATATTATACACATAGCCGTACATATACGTGCGGAAGATAGTGTCCGTTTCGGTATTTCGTGAGAGAAAATATATTAATTCGAAAATTAAACATTTCTTCTGAACTAAAATATTTCAATTTCTTATGATTTTTAAACAAATTTTATAGATATGAAATTGGTATAATACCTCATACAATATCTAAATGTTTAATAATTGATTAGATACCTATATATTTAATAATGTAAACAATATGTTGAATAATGCTACAACAATTTTTAGTGGCGCTTCGGAGTCACCATTCGACTGCTAAGGGTTAAAAACTCTTGCAAATTTTTTTATATTATACATGTCATGTTCTTTCACCTTTTTGTGGATCGGTAGACGACGGCACTTTATAGAAAATAAAAATAGAAGCTTATCTTCGTCCTTAATATGTTTACTAGGTCGAAACTAATATAACAATATTTCTAAATTCTTGGAATATTTTCACAGTTTTAAATTACGCCTACTCATTTTTGCCAAAAATGCATAAAATCAGCTGTCATCACAAATTTAATTCATACCAGAGCCTTGTATGTCGGATTGCAAGCTCAAGCAATACTGCCCACTTTAATGTCACTTTTAATCCTAACCGATTCATGCATTGTTTCGATTGCAAATAATCAATTGGAGAGGAACAAGTGTTGGTTTTAGCTGTTACGAATACTTGTGTTAAAATTAACAATAGTATCAAAGCCACGACTAAACTTTTACTTTTCTACTTTGCACGACTAGATGACTGGTTTGCCCCACTATGAGGAGTCGTCTCGCGAGCCTGCCATACAAGTGATCGTTATTGATAATCATTGGCGTAGCAGGAGTCTTTCAGAAAGACTGAAGAGCACCCGGGCAAAGGTCGACCAGTCTACTTCGGACCGCCCCTGCAACGTTGTCACGCTCCCGCCAAAAATAACAGACAATTCGTTTGAAAATTTCGATTATTGTTCCACCGTGAACTGATCGTTCCTGTGGCGCAAGTCTGCTCGGCTAGAGACGCAGATGCTGCTGTTCCGAGTTCAAAGTTGAGCTCAAGACGCTAGTTGATATTCTTTTCGTTTTACTACTTTGTAATATGTTGTTCTGAAGAAGTATTATCGTATATTTTCGTTTATATAATATGAAAAGTTTATAGTATTCAGTTTTGTGTGGTAGTCATAGCAAAATTTATTCAATTCCTCAAAAATTAATTGTTTTTCAACCTACTCTTTTGAATTCGACATTGATCTTCTTGTAGGACTTATTGTAAATAGAATGATTTGAACTAGGTACTAGAAAATTAGAATTATGATGGAACGCTTTTAATGCTGGGCCAAGATGGACCCAAGTCCCGCCATCTAGGATAACTATTTTTACGTTAGTAAATAAGGTGAAGAACAATTCATTTTTGAAAAGTACAGTTTAACTGTCTTTATCCCTCGTGAACTACTGATATCTATTTTGCAGTGTGTAAACGTATGTAAATGATTGTGTAAATGATTTTTTAATTGTATGGAAATAACATGATAAGTAAACAGTCTACTGTACTATCTTCACTAAAAATTATACTACGACTGAACATGATCAAATTATCTTTCCAAGGCAACGATTAACAATGTTTTGTAATAAACAAATAGTTTTCATGTCTCAAGAAAATATTCCTGTTCACATGGATGTAGGAACAACTTGAGAAGACTATCGTTCATAATATTACTTAGCACATTACTTGCCGAATGCCTATAAGTGTGATTCTTAATCAGTACGTTCTATTAAAACATATTTTTTAAAATAAAATATTATATGAAAAAATAATGCCCGAAGACACGATTCAGTTACGTTCCTGACGTTACGTTTGCTTTAGAATTATGTATCCTGAAACGAAGTACTAATAATAATATCATAATATTGATGCTGATGCTAATTCTTAAAAAAAACTTTAATTTGTAAGGAAATTAACTTCAAATTTTTAAGAAAACTGTAAGATGTCACACTACTGTGAATTTATTTATTGAGAATTCATTGTATGGAAAACAACGCTTATGTTGACAAGTATATTCGATTATTCGACCACTTAAAATAAGAACTCGGAAGGGAAAGGAATGGGAAGGCTTCTCGAATACGAATTTAGTAAAATTCTCGGGAAACGAGATCCCGAGATCGATATGCTGCAGCTATATTCGTTCGCGAACAACCGATGGATACCAGTTTGCGTTGGCTATTGCATTGCGTCAATGACAATTGCACCGGCTTTAATTGCGCTACAGTGCAGGCGCGCGCGCGTGCTGCAGCGTTGCGTTCAATTTTCTAATCGATTAATGAAATAGACGCCGGCGGACGCGACCGAACAGTTCATTACAAAAATGTCGTTTATTTGAATAAAGTGAGTACGCATTCGTATAACGTATTCGAAATAATGAAAGTACAGTAATGTGCAGGAGATGTACACGATATTTATATAATTTTATCTATAATCATTATTATTATTAATATTTGTGAGGCTTTCACCAATATATTTATGATGTCTTCCTGATTAAAATAAGATCAAACACGACACAATTTTAAACGATTCAGTGTTATGTGACTGATCATAACAAATAATTATATATCATTACTAAATTAATCTGATGGACTGCCTCGATATATTCGATCGAATACATTTTACCAGATGCGTAGTCTCGGTGGTGGGCAAAAAAAGAAACCCGGTAGACGCGGTTGTATTTAAAAATAGTAGGATATGTATTCATATATAAACTTATGGTTATAATACACGCATAGAGTCCATGAAAAACAGGTACAAATATACAACGGACACTCGCAAGCAATCGGGTTTCAGTCTGGAGGGAGCCGCAGTCACGAGTATTTCACGACGATGGTTACTGAAAAATAAAAGACCAGTGATACGTACGCGTGCTTCCGGTCTCGTTCGATCACGAGAAGAACATCGAAGCATGGCGGAACGTGCGTAAACCAAAGCTTGAAACGATTTCCAAAACCAACTGTTTAGCCCTCAAGAAAACAAGCAGGAAAGCTACGTAAACGAACAAAAGTGTTCGATGGACACAAGTAGAAATAATTGATATATACATGAAGACTTTATGTTGTGTTAAATTTAGTTTAAAGGCGAGTTTTCAAACATATTTTTTCAAAAACGATGGAATCAAACGACGAGTCAAATTTTATGATTGTCAAAATTTAATTCACAATAACAGAGTTTAACCGCTAATTCGTGCTCTGGCACGAAGATTCTATTGCAACCGAAATCGTACCCAAAAAACATAATTAGACACATTGATTGCAGGACAAAGAATTCGAATAGAAAATGTATTTTTCTTTTCATTATCTTACTAAGCTGAAACTAACATATCGATGTCTTTAAATATTTTTAACATGTCCATTGCTTCCAATTGTACGTGTCCATTTTTGTCATAATTGCATAAAATCCGCAGTCTAGATGTAATACTAATTGGGAAATTAACCTCTGTAAAACTAAAATCGATTTTCAAGCCTTGGTGTAACCCGATCATGAAAAGTGGACAGAAAGAATATGGAAAAATCTGCTGTTTCGTCGAACCAGCCGCGTTACGCGAAGTTTGTCAACGACAGCCTACAACGTAGCCATCTTTCTGATTACGGCACGGTGAAACGCGGTCGCGTAGAAAATTAGAGTAGTGAAGAAAGTGGTATGAATACCTGGGATTGAACGATCGAAGCTCGTTACATCGTGTTCGCTATCTGAGAACCAGGTAAAGCACCATGATGTCCAGAACTGAAAACGATACGCGTCGGCCTGACTACGTGGACTGCGTTCAAGCGATCTTTGTGTGGTGTTAAAATTATTGACACAGTGAACACACAATGTCTCAGTAAAGAATAGTGAACGATAGATGGTTGCGATCAGTGGACTGTCCGGGACAAGAAATGCGCGAATTTTCCTATTCCAAGAGCGACTATTTACAGAAAATTAAGATCTCTTAAAGAGAAAGATAAACGATTGTATCGTGAACAATTTTTCGGAGATTATCTAACCCTTGGATGACGGATGTTCTTATTATTTGGAAAAATAGTTTCAGACGCACTTTTGTGTCGATCTTACCATTGAAGTTAAGATAAATGATCAACAATTTAAGACTCTTACATATATGAATATTTATATATTAGCACCCGAAAATTCGTGATACCCGAGTACTCGGAAATTTCGGGTAGTTGAAATCCCGACTTCGACTTTGGATCTCGGAAATTTCTGGGTATCCGTATATCACTAATTTTCGACCCGAGACTCGGGTACCCGCCCACTCTTACTGGATATACCTGATTCCAGCTTGTATTCAAAGGGGTAGACTTTTTCCAGAACTTCAACGATGCCGGTTGTGCCTTCTCATTTCTCGATAATGCATAGACGAGTTTTTTCAGTAGTCAAAAGCGCTAGATAAAACATCAAGATTTGCATGTATCGAAAGAACAAAGCTACGCATGTAGCTATTTTTATAAAGCTGCTTGAAAATAGGACTTTTGAAGGTGATTGTGGCCTAGATTGATCTTTTATCTACTGAAAACTCCCATCGCGTGTATTATCGAGTAATGAAAAGGCGCACTTCGCACCCTTACAATCCTAGACACGAGACTACCTCCTTAACTTTTGTTTCCATCAGCGCTTGGATTTACTTACTCGCGACGGCCGAGTTTCGAAGGCTATGCCCCCTCGACCCGGCTGTGCGTCTTGCTTCCTGTAACGGTCCTAGTACACTTAGAGTGCGCTCAGACAAAGAAGTCGGTTCCTTGGAGCGTTGGAAGCCCTAGGTTCTAGCATAGGCGCTATGAATAGCGAATATGGAACGCGCCTGAGGAGCTCCGAACTAGGACCGTCTCGGAGAGCGAGACGCGCGGTCGGATCGAGGGGGCATAGCATTCGAAGCTCGGCCATTGAGAGTAAGTATAAATGGTTCTCCTTAAAATATATTGACGAAAAATGTCACAATGGGCTCGAGTGCCGCTATCCAAAGGTTGTGTTCAGATCGTGCGTTTCTGTTCGGGAAGCCCAAGTGTAATGAGAAAACCGCATGCGCCAAGCATGCATCATCAGCGAACGGTGGTTCACTTATTTACCGATGATGCAGACAACCACAGTCACCGTGATCGCGACGAGTATCACCCTAGTCCTGAAGTTCTGGAGCCAAGCCCTTTGACGCGCTCGTTTCGCCGCAGCTCTGAACTCGTGTCCGGTCATTGATAAACGATCGCTGGTTTCCTGTAGATCTTCAAGTCGTTCGCCACGCTCCATCACCTTCTGGACATTCTCCCGCATCACCTCAGTCACCTCTTGGATTTGCAGCCGAACGCTTGAACACGATACGAGAAAGTTCTTTAACCAAATTCATTTCCAAATTACTGCTTGCTGTAACTAAAAGAATTTTATTAATGAAAACGTTTCAATTATACACGGTCCCATAAATTTTCAAACATCAAAACGACTAATAGGTGTTTCTTACAGACAGTGGTGTGATGCAATCATTTTCCTCTATTTTCTCCAAATGAATTGTAGGTAACTAAGCTATCGAAATTATAATCTTGTGATCCACGACCTGAATGCTCCAATTAATAAACTCAATACGAAATATAACTTTTTCATCTTCAAAATCTGTGCGAAATAAAAGTGTTAAATTACATTCGTGTTTCTAATTGACATTGTTATTTGCATACATCATAGTTTAATCACTTAGGACAGCGCTCGGATTTAGTTACTCGCGACGGCCGAGTTCCGAAGGCTAGGCCCTCTCGACCCGACCCATAGTGTTGCGATTAATGCTAATTAGTTAAATAGATGCTAGTCATATGAAGTAATGTCTAGACAGTTTCTCTGTCGGTGAAACTCCCAAAGTCTCTTTTGTCGACAGAATTGTGTAAGCATTCATATTTGCCTACATTTTGTAATGAGTTTCATAAAACCTCTTATATCTAATTAATATCAATGTTTTAATTTTTAAATACGGTTTGTACCTGCTTCTCTATATCCTAAAGTAAATTTTTATAATGAAAACTAACAGCGAAAGTACGTTTTATTGTCTTAAGTAATCCCTTTAATTATACATATTATGAAGATTATGTATGCAATATTCAGTAAACTCAAAACGGGCAATAAACGCTAATACACGTAAAAATTTTTGTTCGTAGCTTTGGAGCAGACTTTAAACTTTCTTATCATGTTCATTTTAAAATACGGAAATGTGCGGGAACGAACAATATTTATATTTTTAGTGGCAACGATAACGCTGTTTCACGACCTGAATTTTTGGAAGTTTGAAGGAATTCTCGGAAAAACAATTATTTTAATGTATTGTATAAATATGTATAGGATTAACGATGAAAGAAATTTCGAAATTTAGTAAAATATTAAATGCGCTTAAGTAATTTCTAAATCAAAGAGCACTTTATGTTTACCACTTTATGTTTAAATTTTGTAGTTCGTTTTGAAAATTATGAGTCCATGACAGAATGTAATTACTTTTGCGCGATAGAGCAGATCTTTCTCATGTGGAAACAATGAAAAGAAGCTGTAACATTCGTCTTATTTTTAATCAAGAAAATAAAATACAGGGTATTGCTCGGAGAAAGTTTAAGCAATCGAAATACCTACCTAAACAAACGACATAATTAAAGTTTGTTGACAGCATAATTCATAAACGAAAGTAAACGACGCGATTCTCACCTGTCCATTTTTGAATCTGTTTTGGGCGCGCTCGGTTCCATTGAGGATGTGTCCGGTCGGCTGAAAAATGATTTAGTGTCAGTATATCATGGAAATAAGCGGCTAAAATAGAAGAATGGTATTGAACTCACTTGAACAGCATATCCTCGTCCGGATCGCTGTCATGCTCCAGAAGCATTTCCTGAAAAAAGTTTCGGTATGTTTAAAATTACCGCCGAACGTTGACGTTTCGATTCGGTTCGATATCTGCGTCTCGGATTTTGTCGCGACAGCTGCGAAACACTCACTCTCTCGTCTTTGGCCGCAGCCTGTATGTCTTCTCGGGACAAATTCCATTTGCTTGCCGAAGCCATTTTCTTCTGTAATGATCCTGCGACCGATTTCTCGTCGAGCAAATCGGAAAATCTGCCGCCAAACTACGAGTTTTCGCGACTGTAGTTCACACAAAATCCGATAACACAAGACGCGTGGCCATATTGTTAAGATACTGTCTGTTCCATCGACCTGGACTGCCTGGAACTGGTTTTGAAAGACACCACTTCACGGTAGATGGCGGCACTGTCATTACGCGCGGGATTTTATTCAAATTTGAATATGCAAGATGTAGTCTTTAGTGACCTATGGAAAAATCTCAAAGAATTCTTCAAAATCTTAAAAATTATTGATTTTACAGACTTCTTTCATGAAACTATGAGTCTAGAACAAGCAAACCGATGGAAATAAGATTTCAGAAAGTGAAACACCACCATACATTGAACACATAAGAATATCTACTAAAAATGTTGTTTGAAAAAATGTCTTTTTCACCATTTATTTTGCCGTTATTTTCATCAAATGCAATGTTTTTGTCACGTCCGGTGGTTCTGCCATAAGCAGTAATTAATAAAATCAATCATATATAATATAATCTCTGAATTTCTTTTTGTAGTTACTCTGCTAATGATGCACGGGCTCACAGTAATATCAAATATCACAATTAATAATTAATATTGAAGTATCGCATATTATACCTCATTGCGAACGATAGAATTATGGAAAATCTATAAGATATATTTCGCAGTGGACTACATAGGATTGCTAACTCATGTGATTTATTTCAAATCCAAACTTATCTTTAATTTAGAACTTCATCGAATAAATTAAGAATCACAGCGAAATCTACTTTATTAAATATATTATGCGAGCAAATAATTAAATCAAATATCCGTTGAAAATTCATCACCGAAGAATGTAAAAAAATAGTAACAATAGACTGGCGACTAATGGGCGAAGAAGATACGTAGAGCCACTTGATCCATCAAAATAAAAACGAATCGATAGTTAAACATCCGTTCAAAATGCAAACGTACTCAAGAGATTAAGAAGAAAAATGACTACGAAGAATTGATGAGGATGCACCCACCTTAAGAAGATTAAGCTTAGAACAATGGATAGGCGAACCCATTAAAGGATGGCCCATCATCAGGACCGGTCAGTCGACGATATTCAAGAGTTAACAGTCAGGAATCAGTTGTTACGTCCCAGATATGATTTCTGGTTATCTCGTATTAATGAAAAGTCTTAAATTAGGGATAAAACACAGTTTCGAACCTACCTGCTTCGGTTCGGGTAATTGAGGATTCTTTCGATAAATATATTGACTCTAATTATAGATTTTTTTAATGTGAAGTTCGAAGTTGGGTATTCAAAATGAGTCGACAATTTATTTAATTGACAAAAGAAAACAATATTATATTTTGGTGGAACTTTTGGTGGAACTTTTAGCCATGTGGTATTTCAGATCACTGCAAGTTTCGTGTTATCCTCGTGACCACTTGCCTATGTCGCTGAATAGCACAGAAGGTGGCAGTCTTTATTAGTATCTGGTCGGTGTCACAGACGTGTATGAAGGTTCTGATCCAGGCTAAAGATAAAGTCTCTATGATGTAGGATCTGATCCAGGTGAAAGACGATGTACAGTATTTTATGCGTAAATGTCCCAAAAGTCTGAGCCATGAAAGTCCCTGATCTATCGCCACTAATGCAGGGTATACCCCCTTGAGTGGTCAAGAAGCTCGAGAGCCTAATCAGAATTTCCAACTTTCTTATTTTTCATTATTTTTTTATGGAACTTTAAATTCCATACTTGTGGCATTTTTCTGATTAAAATCATACCGAATATGATATAATTCCGATGATATTTACTTGTGTAATTTACTTGTGTAGTTGTCTATTACACAAGTAAATGGTTCGGCAGCAGTCAAAAAATAGTGTCCCTGATGCATATATGTCCCTCGGCAGACCCGTGTTAGGGACTTATATACATAAAATACTGTAGTTCTGATCCAGGGTAGACTAGGGGATAGCACCATATTAGGAACAGCAAAACCCCTGGTGTGGACAAATTAATAAACTAATTGATTAAACGCAATACACTGATGTATTTATTATCTCTGCTATAAGACAAATCGACAGAACGATAGTATGCAGCTGGAAATATAATTATAAGTTAAGCCCTCATGTGTCAAACAATTCTTGGTGGAATACTCTCTGCTCCCGAGACAGGAAAATTAGTTTCCGCTCAAAGAAAATTCTGCCCATTGTGCAGTCTGCTAGGGATCTACTTTTTTCTTCGTTTCCCTCCTTTCTCGTTTCTTACCTTTCCACTCATGTCATTACAATAATGTACTCTCGTTGCGACAGGATTAAGGGTATAAAGTACAAACCCTCATTACGCATATTGCTTTTATTTCGACATAAACACCTATACATCATAAACTCTATACATCCTACGACAGAGATCCAGTACAATGGTATAGTTAACAAAATAATTTGATTGTCGTGTGAGTGTGCAGGGACTGTTCGTGAAAAGAACCGTGAAACGACGAGACAACGATGATTTCGCAGTTCTATGCCGCTAACAAAGTGAACCTCGTTAAAAAAACGTCCCAGTTTCACCGGCGTATTCCAACTGCTTTGTTTCATTTTTACTTTTCCTTACATTTCCACGAATTTTTCGTGGGCGATCGTGTAAAGACAGAAACCGTCGCGTTCGAGGGGAATGCACTCGCGTTCCCTGCATTACCTCGGTTCTCCTAATGTTCTTACAAACTAGAAAAATCTCGATCATGCGGACGAGAGATCGTGACGGATCGTAATGTTGCGCGTATAAAAATAGACTTGCCTTTCGAGACCATCATGAGTTCTGTTTAGGGATTCTCGCGATCATCGTGGATACGTTAGCAATGTGTAAATGTGTTTCGGATGCGTACGTTGATATAAAATTTCGTTGGTGACCAAGCGAAAATCATTGCATATAAAATTATCTGATATTCGAACGTTTCGGAAGACAACAAATATTCTTTCTGCTCTGGAACAGATATGGACAAAAATTGCACTTGAGTTAAGTTAACACGCAAATGAGTTAAAAACTCAAATCTTTTTCTGTTACATTGGATTTATTAATTGTTTATACGATGGATAAAAATGCATAGACACTGGTGTATATTGTTTTCAAAAGTCTTTTCTTTAAAAGTCGTTTCTTTCTGCTTGTTTGTAAACAAGGCTTGAATGAATCTGCAAAGTTTTACAAAGAAAAGTTATTTTGTAAACTTTAAACTTTTGAATGATTTCTTTTCTGTTTTAAGTTAACCTTGTACATCAACACATTAATTCTGTTATAAAAGTTCGATTGTAGCAGTTATATTATATTTAGTTAATAAAAGTTTTGAAGGAACATTCATTTCTCAACAAACACTTTAAAGTAAAATATAAAACTAAAATAACAACATACTATTCCATTTCACTTGTGAATGGTTGTAGAAACTAGAAACTCTATAGAATGGTTCAAGGTTTCAACCTAAAACCTATGTAATACTAAACATTAAATTTTTTTGAAAGCGCTTTAACCATTTCTAGGCAGAATGACTGTTACCGCACCCAATAAATTATTGTTAAACTGCTAATGTAAATTTAATGTAACGTAAAGGAAACCTTTCTTTATCACTTTTAAAAGTGTAACAATAAAAAGAATTTTCTAATCAATGTTCGTCCAGCTACTAAAAATCTAACGAAGACTCCGATGTATAGGGACGTCCGAGTCGTTCAGCGTACTTTGCTGACACAGGTCAGCGTCAACGTGTCATAAGACCCCTGACGAAACCATGTAGCTGTAATGCTGCTGAAACGTTAGGATAATATTTCGTTTCGATACGGACGCCTCAATGAATAAGATAAATAGTATTCCGTCGCCATCTGCCAAGCTCGCAGTTTGTGGAAGTCTCTCGGTCATCATTTGCCGCGAAGTGTCACCCTTAGATGATACCTAGAAGGCGTTCACGCTACATAGTATGTTGCCCATGTCTGTCCCAGAGGACAAGCGAACGATGATTATTTTTACGGTACGGGGAGCAGTTTCTACGACTAAACACGCCCGGCGAACGATTACGCTTCAAAATACTGTACAGTAGTGCATGGTTAAATTAAAATCTGCTCAGTTAAATTTACACGACTCCATCTCAGCGAAGCCATTCCAGTCGACAAGGTTAGAGGCCGAAGAAAAGAAACATGAAACAGTGAAAATTTTGAATAATGTCAGTCACTTGTTGTCTTAACTTGATAATTGTAACAGCAATGCATAGCTGAGTTTGTTCCGATGAAAATGAGTCTAAACACGACGTAAATGGGACTAATTTTACCGACTTAATATGGAATAATGTGCGTCGGACCCGACATAGTCCCCTTTCGCGATTATGCGAGTAAGAGCGCGGTAGTGGGGGGTAGCGGCTCGAACGTCGGTAGCTTGAGAACCAATCAGTTGGTCAGGCCTAATTTACGTATTAATTATGTACTTGAATTGATAAAAGTAGTCTGATTTACATCGTGTTTGGACTTATTTTAATCGGGAGAATCTCGACCATCCACTAGTACTGTAATTATAAAGATAAGACGACAATTACTGCTAATGCAATTTCCTTTAGTATGTGCATGATTATTTTGTCAGTCGCGGTACCTTTTTCAAATGCCGAGTCTCAATCGTTGTAATAAAACGTACTGTCTTACTTCTGCTTGTTATATTTATTCTCTCATTTTGTTAAACTCGAGTTGCTCGAGTTAGTTCTTGAGAAAAAGGTGTCCTGTACATGATAATTTAACTGCTTACTCCGAAACTAATGCAAATTTAACCGTGCAGTACTGTAGCTTGCGGATCCTCAGCGGGCAGCTATGTTCCCAATCGTCCTCGATCATTCTCAGAGTCCCGTCGAAAGTCACGAACAATGATACACAATGACGTCTACACACACATATAACTGACGGAAAGGGATGATCCCTCCGTCTTCTACGTTTTTAGGCCGTTCCCACTCGATCGAACGTAGTTCGTTCATCAATCTTATCCATACTCGCGCTCTGGACAGTCCAGCGCTCTGGGCCGGATAGACCATGTTTCTTTGAGAAAATAGAAGGGAAACTGTTCGAGTGTCCGACAGTGAAAAATATTGACAAAATGGTCCATCCCACCGATTTCAATAACCTTGAAATGTGCCTTAAAAATCTACTTGTTCGTGAGCTGTTTATAAGCTTTTTATTATGAGCCACTTGAGAAGAATTTACTAAATTTGTATGCTACTGATTTCATTTAAATCAAAATAAAAATTTCATTTTATTGTTGTAGATATATGTACATATGTATAACCATAGGAGACTGAATCAGCATACAATTCTTCTATGCATTCATTCATTATTAGGCTGATGATTTTTATGCATTTATGAAGAGATTGACTGGGTGAAAAATCTAAAATGGTTATGATGTAAATATCTACAATGTAAAAACATCTATTAAGGAATGATATGAATTTTGATTTAACAACTGCTGGAAAACAGAATTGCTGAAAAATATTTCTGTTTTGCAGAAAGATCCGCAGTCTATGCATTATCGTAGAAATAATATAGTACTCACTGGTACGAGAGAATAATGGAACAATTAATTATACAAGAAATTTACAATGTAATGGTATTTTGTTTTATACATCAAGTATAGAATATTGCAAACTAATTTCCTCGTGAAAATTAAAATTTCTTTGGGAAAATATTCCATGGTCGTTGAAATCGGTAGAATTTATAGTGAACATGTCTAGATTTTCGATTTAACCTTTCGCTAAAGATTGAATCTCTTTCTCTTGTAGATGCTACCTTCCTTCGCGCTTTCTCGCTCGATATTATCTCAAGGAATCTTCTCAGTCAGGAATTTTGAACAATTTAATTATCGGTTTTTCTACCCCTCTTCGAGTATATAATCTTGAAAATGTTTCTCGAGTGCTTCAAGTTTATCCGATTAAAATCCCCGGAGCTGGGATATACTCCATTTTCGAAATATCGATTTATACGGCTCATTTTGTAACATCTAAAAAATTCATCATTGATTTTCTCGAAACAAGAAAAAGAGTCCTAGGAAGATGGAGACACCTTCCATAATTATTATCACTATTTAATGTGAAAAACTGAATTACAACCAATTGAGAATATAATCTTTCAGATACTCGAAGATCTACATTCTGCGCAGTATTTATAAGTTTTGAAGGAAGAAGTTCACAAAGCAACTTTGTTTTTTTATTTCCTGACTGACAATGAGTATAACTCCTTAACTATCGATTCTACCTGTCTGCCTTAATTGCAAGAGATAGCAACTACGTAGACATATATTCCTGTTTCTTGTATTTCTAAGTTCTTGAAATATATATCTTAAATTCTTTAAATGCATAAAATACGCAGTCTAATAATTACGCTTAAATGCAAGTACACATAAATTCAAATTCACCATGTAAGAAACACTTTGCAAAGGAATGTGTGGTAACAGAAAAGGCGAACTACATCTGCCACCCATTAGGTCCTAATGAATAATCGAACCGCGTAAGAGCTGCCAAAATTACCCGCATGACAGATTCCCCGTCCCCATTCGTCTTCGGTTCTAATTCGGAGGATTGGCTGGCGAACCCTCCGCCACCTATTATGGACCAAAATCAGTTTTTAAGGGGACTGACACTGTGATTTCCTGCCCGGGATTGTGACCGTGATAAATGGAAAATGCGAGAGCTCTAACTGAAGAATTTCATTTGACCACGTGATAACTAGTTTTTATTAATTACGCGTGAATGCTCGCGTAGAATTTTCATGGATCATTTTACCAAACTGAGTATCGAAGTGAAAACACCGCATTTGAATAAATAATTTTTTCCGAACGAAGCAGAAAATCCTTTCTGTGACCGTGATAAATGGAAATATGTGAGTACTCTAACTGAAGAATTTCATCGAGCCACGTGCCAACTGGCTTTTATTAATTAGGCGTAAATGCTCGCGTTGAATTTTCATATATTCATTTAGAAAACTGAATATTAAAGTGGAAACGCAGTATATAAATGAATAAATGTCCGTAAATGAAGAAGAAAACATAATCGTCTGATGAATTCACAGAATTGCCGATGTAATTAAATTGTTAGAAACTAACATCGTTCGTACCAGATAAGATGACACTATATTAAATTCTATTCGATCTCAAACTTTACACTTTAATCAGAATTTTGTACCTTATTATTGCATAATGTTCCGCAATCTAGTAATAATATTAAATTCTGTCCATTATCGTTTCACCAGCGGAGTGACTTTTCCGATAACATTGCAAAGGAAACTATTCTCAGAAATATAATTAATTGCTCTCGGAATATAAAGTCTTCCTGCAAAATTGAATTTCTGTCGCTTAATGAAGGAAATTAATTTATTGGTAAGAGTGTTTATCAAATTAGACGTTCACTCTTTTCTTGTTGTAATTATAAAGTTGAGGCACATAAACTTTTTTATCCTTTCTATATGAATACAAAATTTAACTATATTTTGTTAAACGTTCTAACTTTAAATTCACCTGATATGAATCATTAATGAATATGAATCATCATTACTATATTGCAGATTTTATAGATCGTAAACCGTTGTATGCCGCAAAATTTTTTAAAATTGGGACATTTAAAAGTATTTTCAGTTTAAGATAAAACAAAACATTAGACTCTAGTTTCCCATCTGTCACTACGTGCAAAATAATAGTTTCAGGCAAGAATGTATGTATGGTAGTAATAGTAGAAATGTAAAGCATCAAAACGAGAACAAAATTATTATGGTATACTATTTGTTTAAGGGGTTAGGACACAGTGATATTTTGAAAAAAATCGAAAAATTATTTTTGTCTTAAATAGTAGTGTCGAGTTGAGAACAGAATGTAAATTGTTTTGCATGTATTTCAGGCTTCAATACAATTTAGTTCTCGAAGTACCGATTCGAGAATTAGTTCGTATACCTGTGAGAATAATTACATTCATAAAGTTTAAACGCGTTCTTCAAAACACTGTATAAGATATCTCGAGTTCTACCTTATTAAAATTTTTATTTTCATTTTCCCATTATTTTGTTAAATGTAAATAAAAAATTAATCAATTTTTTACCGAAAGCCAGTCATTAGATTTATAATATTTGCCATCTTGTTAATTTTCACAGAAATTGAAATTTGGGCCCGTCGATGCCTGGAAGACATGTCACAGTTCATGAGATTTTTGAGATTTTTGATATAGTTAATTCGATTTGTAGGAATCCTGTACACCAATTGGCCATCTGGAAGAAAAGATATTCCGAGCAAATACGACGAAAGGTATAAGGACTTTTTTAGGTATTTTAGGTATTTTTTAAAATATTACAAGCATTTTTATATAGTTCATAATCTAATAAACTGAAATTTAAAATCTTATATTAATCGATCATTTACTTTTTTTCTGTACTGTTGTTTAAACATCTTATATTTTTCCCACATGTTACTGTGTTCTAACCCAACAACGAAATTATAACTATTCGAACATCGACGACTTCTCGAGACTGGGAAATTCATTGTTCAAATGCTTTCTTTGGATCTACTGTACATCGACAAATTATTTTTACGTTTTCCACTTCGCTAGACACCTCTACGATTATTGTTTAACCCTTAACACTCGATGGCGCATCTGAGGCGTCACTAAAAATTGCTGTACTATTATTTTAAATATTGTTTATATTATTAGACATGTCGGTGTCTAACCAATTACTAAACATGTAAGTATTGTATGAGGTATATCATCTATATATCTAGCAAATTTTTAAAAAATCATAGTGAATGTGAAATATTCTAGGTGAAAAGAAACGTTTGATTTTTGAGTTCAACTATCTCCGAGTGCAAAGGGTTAATATTTCTCCGTGAAAATTTCATTTCGATAATCCTTATAACAATTAATTAATTGGTTATCGATCGTAATTTATCTTCAGGATAATACAAAGTTTTTATTCGCGGCGCAAAGGTTCGATAATTTACAACAACAAATAGCTATATTGTAGGATAGTAAACGCTGGATTCGGATTTGAATCTTCAGGTTCGTGAACCACGTTGGCTATTAGAAATGTCTGTAATCAGTTTTTAAAAGAAAGGAAAGTGTTTCGTCCTAGATAGCCTTACTGATGAGTCCTCTAGCGGGTCTAGGATGAAACACCTTCCTTTCTTTTAAAAACTGATTACAAACATTTGTAATAGCCAACGTGGTTCTCGAACCTGAAGATTCAAATCCGAATCCAGCGTTTAGTATCCTACAAAATAGCTATTTGTTGTTGTGAATGATCGAACCTTTGCGCCCCGAATAAAAACTTTGTATAATCCTTATAACGTTCGAACGTTTTATCAAAGCGTCATTAAGTTGTTCGATTCTAAGCACTGTGTGTCGGCGTCCGTATTACAGATTCGCAGCGTTCATTATAGACGACTCCGCTAGAGTAATCCCGTCCCAACGTCGCGTGTCGTCGGAAGCCACACACGTTGAAGTGTTCGCGATCAATCCGTCACCACCTGCATCCTACGATTGTGAACAGTGTTTACCTACCACTGACGAGCCAACCGAAGGCCGAGCAAATATTATTCGGGGGACGTGGCATGATTAGAAGGGTGAAAGGTTCCCTGTTGTCGCGTCCATCGAGCTCCTAGATCAGGTCGTGTAGGCCTCAGCACGTTCACTGGCCAGAAACGTAGCCTACCGATAAACCAAAACGATCCAGTTTCCACAAACGACCATTCCGCATTCACAAAACGAAAGTTTTGTCTTCTGAAACGCGTTAGAAGATTCGACGCGCACCTAGGGTTGCCATCCATCCGGATTTCCCCGAATTTGTCCTACTTTTTAGTGCGTCCGGGGGGATTTTCTTCAAGGATCCGGGTTTTTCGATGTTACTCGCTGACAGTTGCTCCACTATCACTAGGGCAGAGTTGGGCATTAATCGATTAAAATTTTAACCAAGATTCATTGATTAATGTGTACAATTATATTAATGGGTACCAGAGTTCGGCAATAATTTAATCAACAATTTACGAATAAATTTCTACTTCAATCGTTAATCGTAATTAACAATTAACTCCTTCTTTTCAATTATTATCGTCAATCGAGTAATTGATTAACGATTAACTGCTGAATTTTAGAAACTACATACGGAATCAAAACTGTATGCGTACTGAGAAAAATTGTAAACTTAATCTCAAAGGAGTTTTTTACTATCTTAATGTGTAAAAAACGTCTAACAAAAGTTTCACCCTTTTTTCATTACATTGACTAGAACTACAAGATATTCCTACCAAAAATGGTGTCGTTTGAAAAAAATGTTTTTTCCACCATCTATATTGCAATTACTTTAAACGAATGCAATGTTTCCATAACAGAGAAATTTTGAAAAATTTAGGAAAATTACGTTCCTTTACGAATATGTTTTTAAAAAGCTGGACATTTGAAGATTGACGAAATTAAAATTATTTGAAGAGAAACGCTGCACCGCGATATACAGCCTCGGAAGGCCACACAGAATGGGTTGGATCGAGAATTTTGGTGTCAGTTTACTATAACTCTGAAACCATAAGATATATCTCGATGAAATTTGCTCTATAATTCATTAAAATGATTCCTGTCTACTGATAATTATCCTAATAAATATATTTTTATGGGATCGTATCTTAGTACATTAGAAAGTAGCTAAAAGTCTCTGGGTTTCAGACAGAAAAATCCGAGATTTTTGTGCCATTCGTCCAAGGTTCGCGATCATACAGGGTGTCCCAAAATTCTTGTACTTCCCGGAAATGGGAGGTTCCTTGGGTCATTTGAAGCGACATTTTCCTTTAGAAAAATGACGCCTGCGGCTTTGTTTAGGAGTTATTAACAAAAAACACGGACCAATCAGAGCGCGGCTACAGCGGATTGATTCTGGCTCGGCCAATGGCGCCGCCACGCTAAGCGGGACCTGTCGCTGAGTCGGACTCCGTTTGCTCTAGTCGCGCTCTGATTGGTCTGTGTTTTTTGTTAATAACTCCTAAACAAAGCCGCTGGCGTCATTTTTCTAAAGGAAAATGTCGCTTCAAATGACCCAAGGAACCTCCCATTTCCGGGAAGTACACGAAGTTTGGGACACCCTGTATAGACGATGACTCTACGCGCAACGTTCATCTCGAATCATTGGTCCGTGATCGGAAATCGAGTCGTTAAAATTGCTACGATTCTCTTAAGAAAGCTCGAACAATCGTAATGAAGAGCCATAATTAAATATCCACAGTTTTCTCGGCTGTGAAACGCGAAGCGCGAAAGCGATGGCTCCGCTCATTTCTTTGAAACTGTGCCAGCTCGCAGTTTTCTCAAACCCTCGTCTAGTGACAATGAGTCAGGTTCATAGCGGAGACCTTAAACTGAACTTATCAAGTAAGAATATTGCTCGTTTCTCTCATGTTCGAATGGAAAAGACTTCGAAAAAAGATTTAATCGATGCTTAATCTGCGGGCTAAATGTGCGCGCAGTCGTTTAAGATTTACCTTGTTGCGGTCTTTAGTCGAACGTTTCAGATAATGCTAGATCCCTTGCCTTGAATAGCTGACTACTGGAACAATTACACTATTGATATATCATTTCCAACTCATTAAAACTACCGAAGAAAGAAAGAAATATCTATCCGGTATCTGTTTCTCGCAACCGATTCAGAACATTTGCATTTTATACGTTGTCTAATCACTGGATTGCGGATTTTATACATTTATGGCAGAACTAGGTGGGTGTAATTTTAACCAATAAAAAGTTCACAAGGATTCAAGAGCATCTCTTACGACTTACCTCACATTTCTTACAACTTAATCAAACTATTAAAGATAGTACTTTCTTTTGATTCCTACGTCTTGCAATTAAAGCAAACGATTTTTATCTTGTATAAAAATTCGCAGTGCACTATAGTCACCGTTTACCTACCATCTTGCCTCGTGCATGGTAATCTACCCAAATAGCACACGACGACTTAAAGAGGTCCATTTGATGCCCATTTTAAGTCTGAACGGTTTACGACCTAAACTGGACGTCTTTTAGAAGTCTTAAACTACCTACCCTACTGGACGTAGATGGAATGTCTGAAAAAAGACGTCTTAAATACTTGGATTTTTGGCATTTTCTTTTCTAAATCTACTGGATTACATAGCAGAAAGGCAAAAATTTCTGGTTATCCAAGTTACAGTGTAACCAAAAACATATGTTGCTAGTGAATCATTAAGAAACAGAAATTGACAGGTTATCTGAAAGATGACAACAAGATGTTACAAATAATGGAAATTATTATATCATCGAATAATATTAAACATATATTTTTATAAATTGATGCAAAAGTTTTCTTTAAAATACGACAGAATATTCTCTTAACCTAATAATTAACATAATATGAACCTGTAAGACGTACAGGTTTGTAGGACATTGAAGACGTCTTTAAGATGCCTTTGTGCTATCTGGATAATGTCAAAATTCACAGTGATGAAAAACTTGTTGCCATGTAATTTTAGATGATCAACAACTAGTTCCCAGTTACCTTATCATAGCTTATAAATAATTAAATTACACTTATTCTCAGCTCTTTCAAATTTTCCCTTAAAGTTTAAATATAAATTTATCTATTAGTAACAAAAAAGTCTGTGGTTTAGGAATTTGTTACGTTAAATACCAATATTAAATCGAAAAATCCTTCACAGCATGATCCAAAGTAGCTGGTAATTTAAAATTACCGCGTTTTATGTCGTCTAGTGTGATCATACAAAGTTTTATTTCATTTCTAGCATGATCGATAAAAACAAGTTGAAATACCGCAGAACAGTGTGCAAGGGTCGTCGAAAACGAACACATGTTATAAAATATTTCTTCTTACTTTTATCGTATTTGTGAAATTAAAAAAATGAGACCAATACTGTGTGCATAAGACCGCACACCCGAAGTGAGAACTTCTACGGCGATTGTAATCGATTCTAAGTAATATATTTTTTTATTATATATATATATATATATATACAGGGTGTCCCAAAATTCGTGTACTTCCCGGAAATGGGAGGTTCCTTGGGTCATTTGAAGCAACATTTTCCTTTGCAAAAATGACGCTGGCGGCTTTGTTTAGGAGTTATTAACGAAAAACACGGACCAATCAGAGCGCGGCTACAGCGGATTGATTCTGGCTCGGCCAATGGCGCCGCCACGCTAAGTGGGACCTGTCGCTGAGTCGGACTCCGTTTGCTATAGCCGCGCTCTGATTGGTCCGTGTTTTTTGTTAATAACTCCTAAACAAAGCCGCCAGCGTCATTTTTGTAAAGGAAAATGTTGCTTCAAATGACCCAAGGAACCTCCCATTTCCGGGAAGTACACGAATTTTGGGACACCCTGTATATATATATATACATATATATACAGTAAGACCTCGATTAACCTTATCCCCCGATTACGAATAAATATGCGTTTAAATATGATTATACCTCTTATGAAGGGAAATAAATTTTCAAAAATAACAAATTTATTTTGGAATATAATGTACATTTTAAATATTTCCGCGGTTTCGATTATCCATCGGGCCTTAATTTATCCGGCCTTGATTTGTCCCTCGATAAAGCCGCTTAATCAAGGTCCTACTGTATATGAATGAAATGAATATATTAGTATCAAAATCAATATCTTGTTCAATATTATTATAATCTTGGAACGAAACAATAGACTTGCGATAATTAAAATACGAAATAAATAGTTTTTATTAAAATCTCTCTAAATATCTAGAAATTGCCCGAGTAGCGTTTCACTTCGGATCGTGACGGATCAGACTCGTTCATTGCCCAGCAAAAATAATGTACGCAGTGCGCCTGAAGAAGTTTTCACTTCAAACAAGAGGTCAAAATTCGTTGACAATTCCCTAAGTTTATTGCCAGCTATTTTGGACCGCGGTGTAAAATGATGAAAACCTCAACGGAACAGGTTCTCGCAGCTTTTGCTCTTCCTGTCGTTTAAGCAAATCTTGCAGAGCATATCCCGCGCGAGGCTCATACTGAGAGAGGTCTTGCTACCGTTCAACTTCGTGCTCGTCTTTCCCTTGCTGTCCCGTCGTTTCAGCTTCTTATCACGCTCCTCCCGTAACCGTATCTGCTTGAGGATGCCCACTAGAAGCTCGTCCACATTGTGCTGTATGCCGCTAGACGTTTCGATGAACTTACACTCTCTAGATGCGGCCATTTGCTTTCCCTCTGCAATGAAACGAAAAACACGATCACGGGAATGTTAACCTGTTTCAAGCTGGACGATTCTTAGTTCCGTAGGTCGACGCGACAGTAAACGCGTGTGCCGTGGTCAACTTTAATATATTCAAAAAAAATTTTTCCTATAAACTACGGCTCCCTTCAAAGCTACCAAATCCAAATATTATTCATTTTAGATAATTCTGTGATGAGACGAAGACACGTTCTAAAGACAAAGTCAGAAAATTCAAAGTAAAATAAAACGACTTAGATTTCAATCATCGAATACCAGAAAACAGATTTTAATGATGGTCTTATATATGATAGTAAGCGCATTTCAAATATTTAATCTAGTTTTAAGCATTGCTTAGTCCATACACGAATAGCATAAATTAATAGCATTTCAATCTTTGAAAAGAATTATACAAAAACGCTTAAGAGCACTAAGCATCGGACTTGTTTTATACGAAAGCTTGAACATTTATTAAGAAGATTATGTAAATTATAACTGCAACCTTCTGCAATCTTGAACTATAAACGAATTTTAACAAATACGGCCCCGCGGTTATTCGACGCCCGGATACGAAGTTCCACTTGAATCTTACATAGCAGCTTGGATTTACAATATGTGTATATGTTTTCTTTGCGCCAGTCAGAGATCCCGTAAACCCCTTTTAACTAGATTTCATATAATTCCTGTGCAGAATTCAATCTTAGCTACTTTTCCGCGATTTCTAGACAACCGTATGCATTGTGAGAATTATTAACACGATTTTTCAAATATTCCCAATGATCTGACAAAAAAATATTTCCAACGAAAGTTGATCAGTATTCACTTTTCCACAGACGTCAATACAAAAAATTAAAGAAAAATTTTTTTTATAAAAAATGAAGGTCACTTCAATTTTTTAAATATTGACATATACTTTTCACTTCATAATATTTTAAATGGTATTAAGACGAATCCAACTACCTATAATAATACAACATTAAACTTTGAAATAACACTACAATAGTTTTGGCCAAAAAAAGCGGGCTACCAGACCACTGTGCAACGCACAATGTTTTTAAATCGCGAAATGATGCCCGAAACATTGAACATGAATTTTGACGTTGGTGATATGCTAAATACTATTTCAAATTCTCTAAGCCCCGTTTCACACTAGAGCGGACGGTACGGCGCACAGTGGGGTATTTGGCTGAAATCTGTGTCAAAATCAAAGAACTTTCGATAGAAATGAGATATATAGCGATGAAATTTTTTTAAAATTAAAGCTGAAACATTGTAGAATATGGGGAAAATAGGGAGATTATGGTACGAATGTTTTTAACCTTGAAAAAATGAAAGTTTAACTGTTTAACTATAATTCGATTTTTTGAAAAATCCTGAGGTCGTAGACAAATTTTGTGACCAGATTTGAAATCAGCGTGAAAAAATCTACGGGAAATGATATATAGCATGTTCAAAAAAAAATTTTTCCGCCCGTGGTATTGCCAAAACCACAACTTTCTTGAAATTGTGCAACTTTAACGAATTATTTCAAGGTTAAAAAGCTTTCGTACCATAATCTCCCTATTTTTCCCATATTCTGTGAAGTTTCAGCTGTACGTAAAAAAAATTTCAACCCTTTATCTCATTTCCATCGAAAGTTCTTTGATTTTGTCACAGATTTCAGTCAAATACCCCACTGTGCGGCGTACCGCTACGGCGCACTGTCCGCTCTAGTGTGAAATGGGGCTAATAGTGTGCCTATGACAGAAACCGAGGTACCAAGGTTTCAGTACTTATACCTTCTAAAACGTTGAAGCTCGAAGATTTCCTTCGTTTGTCGCGTGCAGTAATCATGTTGTGACTCAAACATCACAATGAGATTTTCTGACGGCTTCTTAAATGTACTCTGCATCGTCCTTCTCATTTCTCCTATCTCTATCGTCATTCTTTCTAAGATCAACTTCCTTTCCTCTCCTCTGCTCCTATTCCATATTTCTCAAGAGCTATCCTATCCTCCTTGTCTTCTGCCTTGCTTTTTGTTCCAGGTTGACTCGCCGCCATTTCTCACTTCCCAGGCTATTTACTCCTCACTTTCACTTTTTCAGTTTTTTCTCTGAGTATACTTGTGTTCTGACCTTATCTTCCCTATCAAGTCTTGCTTTCCCTTCCTACTTGCTGTTTTTACGGTAACACTATGTCCTATCGCAAATTTTCATCTCTTTCAAGGATTTCCGAGCAGACAATTCTCCAAGCAACTACTACCTTGCGCCCTCTTGCGGGGAGTACGATAAAACTGTACTTATTCATTGGTAAAATTGTTTTGTTTGTAATGATTTTTTTGATGCAACGTTCACCAATATTTCCGTAATATACTTCTGATTAAAATGAATCCAAATTCAATGCATTTTCCATCATATTTGCTTGTTTAATCCAACGATTCTGTAGCACCTCGATTATCCGAACTAATCAAAGGATATGAGTGTTCGAAATCTTTATTGATTTGTACAATTGACACTAAACCTATCGAGTAGTAAAAACTATTAAAATGTTTTGCTTCAAAAAATGACAAAGCTCTATTTATTTAGATTTTGTGCAACTTTAATTTCAATATGTGCTTGGATAATAAAATTTATCGAATGAATTTCCATGTAAGCGACTTAGTAATTTTTATAATTGTACGACGAAATATATAAAATCGGCCATTTGATCGGCAGTGGTAGGTTTAGTTTTAAAAAAATTTCTACAAAATCGATTGAAATTAAATTATTTATATACATTAGATCAAATAATCAAAGTTCTACCGTATCATGAAATAAGTAAGTACGCTCCGAATTATGTGATGTTTGGACTCATTTTAATCAGAAAAATGTGGCGTATGTTTTCATGAAGGTTCCATTAGGCGCTCTGTCCACAATGCGTCGCGACAGATACGCGTACACACGTACTTCTTTTATACACAAAACGTACAGCAAATTTCGCATCATTACGAAAAAGATAATATTTAAGATATATATTTAAAATGACATTCGTCGCTAGGCCCGTACCAAGTGATCGTCTTCCTATCCATTCGGATCATTAAGAAGTAGCAAAATATGAAAGAATACCTTATGTCCAGTCCCTTACTAGGGACAAAATATTGTAACACATTAATATAATATTAAAAAGAGATTCAATCTCTCCTTAATATTTAAATATACATACAATATTTATTTTATATTAAATAACAAATATTTCTTGCGATTGCGACCGCTTCCCCTCAAGCGAACGGGCAGGTAGAACGATATAACCGCACAATTTTACCGATGATCGCTAAATTAATGAGTGAGCGTGATGAAATAATACTATTTGTAAATCTACTGATAAAAGTCCGAGTATGTTGCTATTTGGTATACAACAACGTGGCGAGATCATAGATAACTTACGAGATATGTTGGAAATTAGTGGAAATATTAATATTTCCCGTGATTTGAACAAACTCCGAAAAGAAGGTAGTGAACAGATTCGAAAAAATCAGGAGTCGCATAAACGCACTTTTGATAGAAAACATAAGACTCCGAATAAATATAGGGTTGGAGATAAAGTACTTATAAAAAATTACGACTGTACTCCAGGAGTGTCAACGAAAATAATTCCGCGATTCAAAGGACCGTACGAGATCGATCGCGTATTGCGAAACGATCGATATATAATCAAAGATGTAGATAGCTTCCAATTGTCGCAAACACCATACCGTGGAACATGGGAAGCCGCTAACATGCGGCCATGGCGACCGTCACTGTAGATTTAGGAGTTTAATGTTATATTTTTAGTTATGTGTGTTATGTTCACATGTTTAGATTTGTTCCACTTTACACTGATTGCAAGACGCAGGATTTCGGTAAATCGAGACGATTTATCGTCAGGATGGCCGAGAATTGTAAGCTGTAAATCGACAGTCTACGGTATATTTTTGTTGTTTATATTTCGGTAAATCGGGACGATTTGTCGTCAGAACGGCCGAATTGTAAGATGTAAGATGTAAGAATGTAAATGTGCATGTCATATTTAAGTGTTATATATGTTTTTATCGATTTGAATGTCATATATGTTTTTATTGATTTGCATGTTGCGGTAATGTTTTGTTAACAAATGTATGTTTTACGTTGTGATTTTGTCAAAATAAAATAGACAGTCTCCTGCAAGCGATCGGCGAAGCATCACGTCGTGTAAAACTGTCAAATTTACGAATTCCGTGTCGAGTCTCCTTATAATATCTAGTTTATATTCTCTGAATATTTAGCTCATATTTTTTAAACATTCAATTTATATTTCTTGTACATGTATACAATATTCAGATCCAATATTTTTCTCATATGAAAAAATGTGGCTTAAAAACCATTTTTCCAATATTTGAAAAAAATATTTATTTAATATTTTTGTGCTACTAGGGGTTTTATAATAAGAATATTAATTCTGGGTTGTAAAATACTAATGTCAACTATAGGTACTTACAATTGTTTTAGAATCTTATGTTCCTCCATCGGAGCAACACCACACTGCCATTTGCGTGTCTTAATACGTGTGAAGCACAAAACAACACATAATCCAAAATCGTAATAATATTCGGGACGAAGTTACTCCGACCACGCTCAAAATAGTACTGCCGTTGTCACCTCGCTTTTTCGTGAACGGTTACGGGTGGATTTGGGTGGGGAAATGTTGCGTTTGCTAATTGGACATATCAAAGTAATTATTTACTTTGAATTATTTACCTTCACCGATTTTGATGACCTTGAAATATGTTGTCAAGGTCATCATTCTGAACAACTTTTTCCTATACATGTTGCCGCCGCTCGATTTTTGTTTTCGAGATATTCGCAAAAAAGTATCACGAATATACTGTATTGAATTTTTCGTATTTCTGCACGCTCCGTAGCTACGTGTGCCTGTCCTGGCGCGGCGTTTCTTTACACTTTGCTTCTAAACACGCTGTTGAGATGAGAGAGAAAACAGGGTCTCATTCTGGTCATACATATATAGGGTGAGCTTTAAATTTTGAAACACTATTCCTGGATTTTCGTATGTTCCCTTTCCGTAGGTCCCTTTCAGTAGGCAACCCGCTTCTCAATTTTCGGTTCCCCTTCGGAAGGCAACCCCCTCGGCGTTTTAGAGCGACACACAGTGGTTCCAAAGGCCGAAAACGTGGCCAAAACCTAAAAAGTCAACTTTCAGCTAGGCATGTTTTCATTATTGGATTGGGTACTCTAATAGTGTCACCAATTGGGGGTAAACCGAAAAAAGTCGAATTTTTATACTTGAGCAACAGTCGCAGTCTGAACTTCCGATTCTTAAGACCATGCTATTTTACGCTTATGAGTCTCAGTGCGAATTTTAAGTGTACATTATACGAATTGTATTGTATCGTTATGTCTTTAAGTGTGCATTATGAATGCTTTTTGTGGAGGTAAGTTGAATAGTTTTTAGTTCCAAATGTTTATCATTAACTGGTAACTATGTATGCAAAAGAGAACGTGAAAGTGAACGCGTAAATTTTAAAGATGTAGAGTAAAAGTTGTGAATCGTGCAAAATCGCGCTCTAAAACTTGTTCGAGCATCTGCTTTATACTATTATCTTGCAAATGAAAAAAAAAATTAGCTGCAGATTTTTTCATATTAGTTCGTACCACTATTTTTTGTAATGCAGAGTAGGTATTCTGCGAGCTTTGGAAGGGTATTTGAAAACATTCACGTTCCTGAATTAAATTTAAAATTTGTGATGCAATGTTTTCAAGGTCCCTGATTACGAATCTGAACTTGTAATTTCGATAAACAAAGTAGCCCGATCCAAAATGCCTCATACCTCCATTGCAAATATTGCCATGTTTGAATCAACCTTACTGTCCCATCGAATTTTTTTATTCAAATTCGTAATTATAGATCCAAAAAAACATCGTGTTACCCATTTTTATATAAATCGAATAATTTTTTCAAATACCTGTCCGCCATATTGGATCGGCCATTTTGGTTTTCAAAATTATAAGTTCAGATTCGTAATCAGGGACCTTGAAAACATGACATCAGAAATTTTCAATTTAATCCAGGATCGTCTTGAGGTTTTGGCCACGTTTTCGGGCTTTGGGACCACTGTGCGACAGAAATCACAAAACTATTTTATATAATAGAAATATATGTGAGTGTGTGCTTTTTTAAAGTCTTAAAAATTCTCGCCTTCACTTTCTCAAGGGTTAAGGTCGTATAAAGAGAACTGCATTTTAAAAAATTCTGTAAAATGAACCGTTAAATAAATACGAGTAAATCCATGGTCTAAATCGGCCGGGCGAAGCAAGCAATGCGATAACGCGTTGTTTTCGCACTATACATTTATACACTGTACTGTATATACACATACGTCATGAGAGCGGCCTAAACTTTTTCTTCGGGGTCGAGGATAGTGCAAAAGTTTGTAGAGCCCCTCTGTGCAGAGCGGTGGCGATTCGGAAGAACATTCTGAAGCTAGTTACTTGATCTAGAACCCTAGATGGAACCATCGCATTTCTGAGCGCTGGTTTCACAAAATTCTATGTAGAAAAAACGTGAAATTTCGCTATACCGAAATATTACGGCTCATCAAAATTTCACCTCGCTTATAAACGTTCCGTTTGTCCCATACCGCGCGTCGCTACGGGACATTTTGACCGCTGATGAGCATTGAAATGAATGTGAAACGCGTAAAAGATATCGGGAATTTTGACTAAATTTTATTAAAAAAGTATTCCTACCTACTGATGGCTATCGTAATAAATATATATTTTGTAATAATTTTTTAATTGCTTCTTTAAATTTTGTTCTCTTAAAATAAAACTAAAAATTGTTCATTTGTTACTTCTTTAATAGTTTTTCAGATAATTTCGATCACCGATGTTTTCAGTTCATAAACTCTGTATTTATTCACATTTATTCCTGATATATACACTTCATACCTTTAATGTACTTATATTGGATTTTTCAAGAAGCGACGCTTCAAAAAAGACACGGAATGAAATAGAAATTAACACGATACAGAAATCAAATGATCTAGTATAAATATAATTATAAAAAATCACGTTCTCATCGTCACTTGACATCTTTCTTTATTTTTAGTAACTGACGTGAAATTTACTTCCGCATCGTACGCTAACCGTAATGACGATTGCATGTAGCGACGATTACGCGACGGTGACGCTTCGTGGACAGACGTCAAGTATTTTCCATTGGTTACAGCACTGAATCGTATAGAAATCACGTACGCGTCTATGAAGAGCGACGCTCTGTGGACGGAGGGCCTTAGAAACAACAAAGTTTTATTATTGGATTAGTGTCTGCAATGAATGACCGCACTGTAATTATCGATTTGTTACGAAGTTAAAGCTAGGTAAGGACCTTGCAGGTTAGTTTCTCCTCTGTAATCGAGATTTTTTGTATTATTTACCCCCTTAATTGATTTCGGAACATCTTACCCTTCGACGCGATTGCGCGGCATCTCTCGAGGTCGGACTTATTGCCAACAACGATAACCGTTCGTTCCTGGGTGTAGTGCTCCTGCGACAGGTAATTTAATACTTCCTCGGCGATCTGGAAACTTGAGCGACACACGATCGAATAGACGACGATGCAGGCGTGAGGCTCGTACGTCAACAAAGAGTTCTCCACCTATGTACACACGACAAACCCGATTAAACTGTTCGGCAAGTTTTCACGTTTTTAGGATTTGTAGGGTAACTGTACCGATTATACAGGGTGTGTCACCTAACGTTATCACCTCAAATATTTTTGTTGTATTCAGATGCATTAAATGTCTTGAAGACAAAGTTGAATGGTAAAATGGGGCTCATACGATACCAACAAAATTTTTGTTTTTATGCAATTTTTTCAGAGATATCACTCAGATTTATAAAATAGAACCACCCTTTTCTAAGCATTTACATTGACAGTCCCTTTTAGAGTATTTTATCCATATAAATCCTCAGCACGGGTCTGCCGAGGGACATTTATGCGCCAGAGACAGTATTCTTTAACTTTTGCCGAATAGAGAGAAGGACCAAATTTGCAACTTCCTTATGTTTCATTATTTTTTTTGTGAGACTTCGATGACCATATTTGTGGCATTTTTTCTGATAAAAATCATACCAAATATGATATAATTCCGATGATATTTACTTGTGTAATAGACACTTAAAGTTTCGGGCGCAAGGAAGGATAGTCGCCGCACGAGCCTTTGTAATGTACTGGCGATTGCAACTCTCCGCGCCTCTTCCTTTCCCATACGCTATCCTTCCTCGCGCCCGAAATTTTAATTGTCGATTACACAAGTAAATATCATCGGAATTATATCATATTTGGTATGATTTTTATCAGAAAAATGCCACAAATATGGTCATAGAAGTCCCATAAAAAATAATGAAACATAAGGAAATTGTAAATTGGAGGCCTCTAGACTTCCGTGGCCCTTCAAGGGGTATACCCAAGTAGCACCGTACATCCGTCGGATGTCCGTTTTATTGCCAGTTTATGTCCATATGTCCGACGTCCGTTGCGTACGTCCCTAGGATGTCAGATGGACTTAAATTTCGATTTCTGGGAAGAAACTTGGGCATATTTCGGACGTATCTCGGACATACGGACACGATTCGGACAATCCTGGGACATAAGAAGGTCCGATACGAATGTACTTTGGACATCTATCGGACATTCGAGTGCTACCTGGGTACCCCGCAGTAGTGGGGATGGATCTGTTACATTTACAAGGTCAGAATTTGGGACATTTATGGATAAAATACTGTATTGCGAATTCAGTGATTATAATTACTCAAGGTCACGGACAGAAAAAACATAAAACTAAACATGCAAGCAGAAGAGATTTTAAACGCATGGTAAATGGGAGTTTGTAATAGGAGTCAAAGAACGGAAGATGAGAAGCTCAGACTTGATTTGCTATTCGTGGCTAACTTGTATGGGTTCGAGAAACCATGGCAATTGCCACGTAATTACTAAATTAGTAATTGGTAATGGAAATGTGAAACTGGCGGCTCTGTAGACCTATTATGGTTTCCACGTTCGACAGTCCTCTAGTAAGTGATGATTGGCTAATGTTGACTATAGAAGACAATTTGACACTAATGATTAAACTATAAATGTCTAGCTAGAAAGATATGTGTATCCAGATTAGATTATAGAATCAGAACGTGCAAATGTGTCTACGCTTACTGTTCTGCCAAGATTTAAGAGGCAAGGGGCACCACATGACTTACCTAAAAAGTAACTAGAATCTTACTAGATTTTGTATCGAAACATGGGTTTGCGGGCTGTCGCTTTTTTCCCTTATACGAGCATATTTTGAGCTGCACAAGGGTTCATTTGATAAAGGAAGGTTAACTGCACCACGCTGTGCCCCATCATATCAGTCAAAAATGTCTATTTGTGGCAGAAAAGTACATCGAAATCTGCTGGTGTTTTTCTCGATGTTTGCTCTACTTTGGGCTTATTTTTCTGTCACACACAAATAGACATTTTTGACTGATATGATGCAGCACAGTGTGGTGTAGTTAACCTTCTTCTATCAAATGAACCCTTGTACAGCTCAAAATTTGCTCGTATAAGATAGCTCGTATAAGATGGCGCCTAGTCAGAACTGTCAACGTGGAATCGCAACAACAAAAATATATGGGGGGGGGGGGCTTGATTAATGTCTTTTAATAAATCATAGCAAAATTGAAGCGTTAGACTGATACATATGTATGTTTATCAGTGTTACCACAAAAAAACTTTCTTCGCGCAGACGTTGGTAATACGGATAAATACCATAGAATAGGTATGTCACGTGTTGCCCCTTGTCTCTTAACTAGCTGCAATTTCAACTTGTAATTATGATACATTTTATCAACTGCACTTGCTATGAACTCACTAAACTTTCTGTTTAATCACGATAAGTATTATTACTTCCACCTTATTGTCCGCTTCTGACTTAAAAATAATTTCTAATGTTTTTAAAAAATTACCTATCTTTTAAAAGGGAAAGCAACTTATGGGCCACTTAATAATAGTACATTGTTCAAGTTTAATATTATTATTTGACTTTAACCCTTCACTGCATGATTGTTTTAATTGGGTTGAGGAACTTGAAAGAAGGTCAGTTTTTGCGTTTTACCTAAGGGAAAAATATTTTAAAAAATTAAAAACCATATTTTCAGAAAAATAAACCCATATAAACATAGTAAGGAAACGCATTTTTAGTTTACTATATACCAGATTTGTGAACTGTATCAGATATGATACACTATGCAGCGAAGAGTTGACAAAAAATTTATAAACGCACGAACTGGTCTAATATGGCGAAATCCTGGTGAAAATACGTGTCAAAGAATATGTGAAGAAAGCTAAGTAGGTTTCAGAGAGATTGAAGTTTCGCTAGTGAAATTAAATACCAAACAGTGATTTTTCTATCGCCACGGCTAACCTTTTCGGGAAAATTCGTACACGGTCTGTTGGCACAGGTTCAATATTTCGCGCAGCGCACCAAAGCAAATAGATCTCACCGCAATTGATTTTTTCCCAATGTATTTCGATGACCTTTACCTTTTCGATCGACACTGCACCGCGATTAGCTTCGTGCATAATACTACATAAAGGAGAAGGCATGACAGAATGGTGCGAAAACGTGTGCGGCCGCAAGAGACGTGTGGGCGTGCATTCATGCTCAAAATTGAAACGCCACTTACGCTCATTTCCACGTGGGGGTGGTCGATGAAGACCACTTCCGATTCGTCGCCGTCCAATAGTACTGAAACAGTCTTCTCTCCGAATTCGTCATCTGGAAGGTTAAATAACCCTTTATTAACACCACGAAGCCAATTTCTTCGATTAGATTGTTGTATGCAGGGTGACTCTCGTAACACAAAGACATCGAACAACTCGTCAATTATTCCCTAGTAGCACAAAATATTATATACACGTTCATATAATACTAAAAGGAGATTCAATCTCTTCTTAATATTTAAATATACCTACAATATTTATTTTATATTAAGCAACAAATATTTCTTTTTAAATATGCAGGAAATATCTATTTCGTATTACGAGAAAAAGTTTTTTTTCTAAATACAAAATGAATCTTTATTTAATATTAGAAATAGAATATTTTTTCCTAATGTACAGATAATATTTATTTCATATCATTAAAAAATATTTTTTTCTTATTATAAAATAAATCTTTATGTAATATCAGAAATTATATAAAATTATATAATATAATATAAAAATTTCTTAATTGTAATAAGGTCCTTTCGAAGATAAAATGGAATATTCCCTCAAGCAGTGTACAGAAAATAATAGATATTCATAGTTTCTAATTTCTATTATAACTTTTTCTTATATTTGAAAACTTTATTGTATGTTACTTAAATATTGAACTTATATTTTTCAAATATTGGATTCACATTTACTTTATATTTTTTAAATATCTAGTTTATATTCTTTGAATATTTAGCTTATATTTTTTAAACATTCAATTTATATTTCTTGTACATGTATACAATATTCAGATCCAATATTTTTCTCATATGAAAAAATGTGGCTTAAAAATATTTTTCCAATATTTGAAAAAAATATTTATCTAATATTTTTGTGCTACTAGGGTTTGTTGTACGAAAACATTTTTCATAATAATTTCTACTTCGCTTTTTTATCGACATAAAGGGTCAACTTTAATTTGTAAACGAAATGCTCAATATTTTTCCTCAAACTCGAATAAAGCACCGAATTCTCCGCAAAAAAAGTATTTCACCAAATACGGCTAAAAATTAATAATTCCTACAATATTTGTAAAACAAATTTCACTTCAGGCAGCGTTCGAAATGTTGTTCATTACAATCACAGAATTTACGTAATCGGATCACGATGGAGCGAACAATTTTTTCTAGTATTTTTGCAGTTGTTGCGGGACATGCACTAGCAACAAGTTCTCACGTATGCTCGGCTGTTGTCGGCCCCTCGTTTTTTAATGTTCAAAAAATTAAATGAGCACCATCAAAATTGTCTGCTCTTATTTCAAGATATAGGTGCCACATGGACATTTATTTCTTTTCTTAAATATTGTGACGAATGAAAACATAACAATACTTCTAAATCCTTTAAATGTTTTTACTGTTTCAGATTGCAACTACTCATGTTTATTATAAATCTAGGAAATCTGTATCTTCAATGTTTAAAATCTTTCTTCTCAATTTTGAATTTCATCTATTTAACCTTGCTATAAATGCATGAAAATTCGAAGTCTAATGATGAGGAAAAGGAATGTGGGCGTACTAAAGACGGCGTCACAAAGGAATAGCTTGTTCTAGACTCGTGAAACTTATTCTGTTTATAGATAAGACTCTTCTCTCTCTCTCTCTCTCTCTCTCTCTCTCTCTCTCTCTCTCTCTAGATAAACAACGAGTTCTTTCAAATGGCCACTGAGCCGAGATTCTGTAGGTTACGTAGTTTAGGAGTTATAACATAATTATTTAAATAAAAATAGATTTTTAAAAACATCACGTTTTTAAAAGCGGACTAAAAAATATAAAATAATTTTTCCTAGTGGAGTGGGGACGAGTCAGAGTGTGCATGCATAGTAGAAAACGTTATCGCGCGAAGTGGGGGTCGCTGAACGCGATAGCGTTTCGCGAGGGGATGTAACGGTAAAAATATTTTTTTCAATATTGTATTATTTGTATTATCGGGTAGTTAGTTTACAATCAATTGCAAGAATTTGTACCGAACGAGGAGACAAACAGACAAATAAGAAAGCGAGCTAATAAAAACGTGGTAAAAAAAAGTTTGCGGTTTTTTCTTAACTTTTTGTTTTACCAAATTTTTAAACAGCTGTAGCTTTTCAACGGTAGGTTTTAGGAATAATCTGAGACCATCTTGACGATTGGAAATTTAATTAGGTTAACATTCAACCAGGATTTGTTATTGCACGTGGACAAAGATGCGGGTAAAGCTGGTAAACAATATTGCTCGGCCAAACAGCTTATCGCAGCTTACCAAGATGGCAGTAAAAAAAATTATTCTCCGAGCTTCTCATACACACAAGTATAATGACTCGCGTGTGTTTTCGTGGAGCAGTAATGGACAACTGTGTTAACAAGCAGATACACTTGCAAGAAGGAGTCTCCACGTTAACGATCCGCATTGACAGAGCTACACGAAAGTCCCATTATCGTTGAGAGACCGACTACTGTCGGTTCCAGGGTAAACAGAGGGCGGTCTGCTTAGGAAATTGTAAATATGGCTTTCGCCAAGGGACACGTAGCACTGAATAGCCTATGGCCGCTGTCATTACGTTGACACTCGAGAAAGAAGTCAACATTACCGTCCCGTTAGATACACGGGACCTTAAGGCGAAAGGGAAGATGTTCATTGAATTAGAAAGGGGTGGAAAAAGGGACGTGATCGCATGGAGAAACAAAGGGACTTTGTCATTCGTTATTGATAGACGACCACGATTTCATTATCGTAAATTCTACGGGACGCAAAACGATTTTTAATGCAGATGACGGAAGCAATCCGTGAAACGAAATCATTTTAGCTATTGTCTCAAGCCAAGGGACGCACATTACAGTATCGATAATTCAGTTGCATGGTTCCGCCGCGTAGCGGCAGAGCTTAACGAGCTGCATTATTAACCGCTCGTCTCTAATCCATGTTTCGCAAACAAACTGCGGGATTCCATCCATATTTCAATGGAAACCGTCACGCAAAAAAATATGGTGAAAACGTACACGAGATTTGCACAGAGAAATGTGTGAATAGTCGTATTATTGCACGGAAAGAATGCACACTAGAGTGCCTCTTATCTTCGACTTCTGAGTTTCTTTTTCGGCGTCTCCCCTCCCCCTCTCAGCGTTGTGCTAAATGATAAAAAATCTAAACTAAAACGAATCTAAACTAAAACGAATCGTCTAATAAATATTAGCAAATTCAGTGACAGTGATTCATTTAAAATGTGAAAGCAGAATACGTTTATCTCGAGTGAGACTTTTATTACACATACTAATTGTAAGGTCCTTCAATGTTATTGAATGTTTTCAAACACTTAAAAAAGTAATTGTTTTTGGTTTTCGATCGTTATATTATAGAAATATTTATTCGCGGCGCGGCTCGATCATTGCTACTATGGAAAAGAAAAGGAAAGAGGTGTAAAAAAAGTAACGGTAATAAAATAAAAACACACCTTTATACCGGTGTGTTTTCTATGTCGGAAAAAATGTTTAATTTTCAAGTTAAAATAGCTAAGGCTGCAAAGGGTTAGTTTACCATAGGACGTGAAAACAAATTTGAAGAAGTTGCAAAGAAAATACTAAAAGTTGTTTCTTACAACCTTCTCATATGTGCCTATAACCAGAGTTGGGCAAACAATTTTATGTAAATAAAATTGTTTGCCCAACTCTGCCTACAACATATAAATAATTGAAAAAATACGTTTTGTTCTTTAAATAGTTGTCTGAAAAATTGGTTGCATTGGTTCTGTTTTGCATCCCGCAATAATTAATGCGAGCAATTTTAACCGTGGTCAATTTCCTACTCGACCATTTGTCTTTCTGTGCAATTTTCTCGTGGGTTTTTGTCACTCAAACGAAAGAAAACGCCGCGAACAAATGTACAGTAATTTGCGAGAAGTCTCAGAGAACGAGCGCAACAATTTCAAATATAAACCGACGATTGGGACTGCGAAAAGGCTATTTAATCACGAAAATTGAATTGCTCGAGCTTATAATCACGAGCTGTCAGTGGTGAGGGGAGCTCACGAGGTACATGGCGGCTAAAGAAATTTATTAAAAGTGGCTGGGTCGTTAGAGATAGCACTGAAAGCGGGCTGCATGGAATATTTGTTGATAATGAATACCTAAACCAGCGACTCTAACCGCGGTGAGTGAAACATCCCCCGTCAATTCGAAACTCGAAATGAGACAGGCTCGTTGTGAATGAAACACGGGACTATCTCGTTTTTCCCAGGGAGATTAAAGCTTTTTCTTAATTGACGGTAACCTTGGCCCGATACACCCTACGGCAGTTCGCGGAATAATTGCGCATGAAACGCTTTGAAAAACGTATTTGCTTGTGACACCGAACGGTTTCTCACGAGGATGTTCAGAGTGCTTTTAATCGGGAAACGCATACGAGATAAATACCTTCGAATAAATGATCCGTGTTCAATCGTTTCGATGCGGGAGGGGTAGGTCGACATGTTGTGTGAAATAATCTGACTTAATTGTGTTTCTTCGGCCGGTGGAAATTGTTGACGGTGAAGCGACACTTTTATTTCTAAATGACAGTATGAAGAGGTGGACCGTGCTTTTAGAAACTTCATTTGAAATAATTAAGGTGTGTGCGAAGAACCTGGAAGCGGCTCGGTGTAAGTACAATTTCCTTTGAACGTGATACATGTCGAGTAAATGAACACCTACACTCCCAAACAAAAAGATAGCACATGCGTGCTATCTTTAATTTCTCGCGTTATAATTATGGTACAGGAGATGTGTTAATGATACAGAAAGACTACCTCCTTCTACTAATATGTAAACACTATCTATATTGGAATTTCTACGAGATATTCTCTTAGGAGGAATGTAAACACACAAATAGACAGAGGCAAAATGATAGCATATCTGAAAAATATTCCATATTATATAAATTTAAAATAGACATATATGAAAATGATTTTCAACCTAAAATGATTTTCATCAAAACTGTTTTTCATCTGTAAAGATTATATTCTTCCAGGTTTTCCTCCAGTGTATATGTTTCTTCGTAAATTCAAGGCGTGCTTCCTTATGCTTCTTTGTTAATCGTGGCGTGGCTTTTATTCTTGATCGGTTTATAATACTACTCATTTGCAGCTCGCGTCGAACATTTTGAATATTAGTTTGTACACCAGCTTTGCAAGCAATCTCTCTCGCAGTAGCACAAGAATTAGATGCAGCACAAAGTACTTCCTGTACGAGCTGAGTCTTCAAGCAAGATTTGAAAGGGAGTGAGGCCATATCTCACAAGACGCGTACTGACCCAGATTGAATCAAGAACTAAGCCCACAAAAAGACCAGCTCGAGCCCTTTATATATCAAAATCTGTCCATGAAAAATCGTGGTAGGGCCATGGGAAAATATGGCAGACGCGTTAGTCAGATTCCCAACTGTACGCACTTACTAAGATCTTACACATTCCAGAATACAATATTCGATGCTTATTGTAAGCAACATTAATTCTAAGTCTCATTTTTTAATTTAATTTTTTAATATGCGTATACATATGTGTCCTCGTGCCAAATACAGAGTTAATGACATTTATACTGAATTCTTCACGCAAGAAAATGTACTAGTCGACAAAGTAAATGGTTCCCTGCTCTAAATGTTTTTTAATTCACTAGTAAACGATAGAATGGTGTTGTCTACACACACACAAGCTACTAAGCATTCAAAACTTTACTCTCTAACGAATATCCAGCCATTAATATCCGCAACAGCAACCGTGAGTCGCATGCTGCCCGTCGCGGTTCACGGATTTCGGGCTGTAACCGTGACTAAAAGCATGGAAATGGGGAATAGACCTACATTAAAAAAAAAACGCGATGAAGAACCAGGAGTGTGTTCACCGAGCCGAAAATTCCTGATTGTATGAATACGGTCTCACAGGCGCACGTGAGTGTCTAATCCACAAGAAGAAAGTGTTGCGGCGGCTGAGTCTCCAGATGAGGGGAGGAAGCACGAATTGAGGGGAAAAATACCACGTTTTTAAAAAACGGATTAAAAAGTATAAAATAATTTTTCCTAGTCCCATACAGATTCTTAATCTCCTACAGATAATCCTAAAAATTTGTGATTGCGAATTTTTAATAGCTAAAATACTTGTAAAATTTAAACCGAAAAATGTGCAGCGCAAAATGCATCAATTATCTATTGCATGCGCCCCACGTTTTTCGTTTGGAATCTCACAAGTATTTTCATAGCTATTAAGAATTCACAATCACAAAAGATGATCCCAAAAAAAAACATCCTGTAAATAGGAGCCAAGTTCTCTATGGCCATAAAAGTTTGTAAGATCAAACAAAATACAGTCAAGATCAAAAGCTTAGAAATACCTCTTACAATACAGAAAAAAAGTGTTTGTAAAAATTAGTTTAAAAGAACGCTATTTAATTTTTAAAGAGTTACATGGAGGGCTAAATTATTCAAACTTGGCCTTTACTTTTTAAACCAATCGTCATAAAAGGTGTTAGGTAGCGGCCAAGTTTCAATAATTTAGCCCTCCATGTAACTCTTTAAAAATTAAATAGCGTTCTTTTAAACTAATTTTTACAAACGCTTTTTTCAGTATTGGAAGAGGTATTTCTAAGGTAACGAACTTAGCCGTATTTTCTTTAATCTCATAACTTTTTATGGCCATAAAGAACTTGGCTCCTGTTTACATGATGTTTTTCTTGGGATTTCATTGATTTTTGTTGATTGGTTTTTTCATCAGTATTTTTTGTGACTTCGAAGCTAATAAAACGTATAATTATGTATGGTAAGCTGCTATATTCGATCTTACGTATCTATTTCGTAATGTTTTTTTTCCAATAAAACCCCTTTAACGTATAAAATTTCAAATCTTGATAATTATTCTTTTCAGTGTTTATTATGGTGGACCTATGTACCAAATTTCAAGCCTCTAGATCAATGAGAAGTACCCAAAAGGTTTTGATGATCTGTTAGTCAGTCAGTCAGTGACTTTAGCGATTTTTGAGATCGTATATTTTGGAATCTACTAATGATGAAAGATTAATGTTTTGTCAATATTGAAACATAATAGCAATTAACAAGTGTATGAGATTATATCTCTCCATCTGCCTCCATTGCCGAGTTATAAACCTCTAAAAGACGTCTAAGTTGTTTCAAGGAGGTAGTACTAGGTCCGATATTACACTCAGGTGAAAACCGTTGTTACAAAAAGAGAAGAAGCAGCAGATCCAGACTCGAATAGAAAACGAGTGGCGCAGAGTTTTCTCCGGTAGTTCTATTATTAACATCGACTTTCCTCACGCTTGCTACTGTTTGTAGGTGGAATTCAGTTACTGATACCCTTTTACCAAGAAAAGCGTGATCACACGTGGCAAACCTGTTCAATGTAGTCCTTTTTCAGAAATAGGTACTTTCAAATAAATAATACATATTCAGCCGTTTCGATGCCGCAAAGGTAGGTCATCTGTCATATATAGGGTGGCCCATTTATTTTGAGACAGTAAATTATTACGGAAACCAGCGGGAATAAGAAAAAATGTTTTGTATAAAATATTCTTCATATGAAGGGACACATTTAATTGCGCTATGCACATTATATCATAATGACTCTTATAGGGACGGATGAAGGGCAACTTCATGTTTTCAAATGGAAATCCATATTTTTTATTTTATATTCTTATTCTACATCGAAAAATAATAATATTTCGTATAAAACATCTTTTTCTAGCGTGCACGGTTTTGTTAAACAAATTGTGGTGAATATCCCAATATTTGTAATGACAAAAAATACTGACTTTGCTCACATTTTTCTGTATTTTTTGTTATGATTAATAAATTATCTGATAAGGCACGTACTTCTTCTTGCCGTCTACTAAATGAAGATTCATAATACATGTTGTATGTCATTATGCCAGCTTTGCAACATTTACCATGGTACCGTTAAAAAATGGTAAGTTTAAGGAAAAAATGTTTTATACGAAATATTATTATTTTTTCGATGTAGAATAAGAATATAAAATAAAAAATATGGATTTCCATTTGAAAACATGAAGTTGCCCTTCATCTGTCCCTATAAGAGTCATTATGAAATAATGTGCATAGAGCCATTAAATGTGCCCCTTCATATGAAGAATATTTTAAACGAAACATTTTTTCATAGTCCTGCTGGTTTCCGTAATAATCGACTGTCTTAAGATAAATGGACCACCCTGTATGTCTCTTATGAAATTTGTTGTACAGAAGCTGCAGGTATCTTTCCGATGGAAACTGAACTCTGTCTAGAAATGTAATCACTTGTCTGCGGGTTTTATGCATTTATGGGAAAAATTAATATGTCAATGGATATTGTTAAGGATTTTGTTCTGTTATGTTCGATATTTCAAAGTGATTAAACATGAAAATCTATTTCCATTTTACTTCAGTTTCTTAAATAATTACTAGACAGGAGGAAATTTTTAATGGGTACAGCTTTTGCAGATCCAAAATAAATAAAAATTGTACTAAATTCTAATCGATATCGATATTCTAGCATTTTTTGAAAATTTTTGTACGCCTTAAATGCATAAAGATCCACATCCTATTAATCATCATAGAAAGGAACATAAATAAGTAAATGCGAGCTCGATGAATCCCTCTTGCAATAAGTTTATCAAATTAATTTTTCGATCTTCAGAGGAAAAGGACACATTTGGAAACTGTTATTCCAATTTGAATTGTGTTTGAACAATTACTAACAAGATCGAAACACCGACAAAGATAATTGCTGAGGTCACCGACGAGTCTAACGAGAATCCACGATCTCTGATCACCGTTGCGTCTATCGCGTACCAAACTCTCAGTCAAGACATTATCATGGAAATGACAGAAGTTGATCGGAGGATAAGGAACTTGTAATTGAGTTTGTGGTACGTAGAAACTTGCTGCGAACGGTATCGATACGGAGCGATTCGGATTTTAAGCGAATCCTTCGATGAGGGACACACGGGTGTGAAAGGCTGTCGGAACATTCAGCGGCGGACAAAATTAAGTTTTGTTAATTCGATATGGTGCGAGGTTGAATGAAATATTTACCTAGACTGACGTCGTAGGTGTTTATGTACTCGCTGGTCATGAACTGCGAGACCAAAGCCGTTTTCCCGACTCCGGATTCACCGAGCAAGACCACTCGATATTTTGGGACTTCGTCGGTCTCGTCGCTTTCCATGCTGTCTGTCGAAACCCCCCGTCCGCTGCAGCAGGATCCATTCAATGGCGATCTTTCCCCTGATACGTTGCTGTTTCTGCAATGTAAAACCATTCGACGCTGTAGAAGCACAATTAAATAGCGGAGATCAGGGCAAGATGGTACAATGGAATTATTTGAACACTGGGTATACGTACGCAGTACAGTTATAGCTAAATGTATTGACTTCAACTTTGTCCTGAAGACATTTAATGTATCTTTGAAAACAACAAAGATATTTGATGTACAAATGTTAGGTGACCTACTCTGTATATATATATATAAATTATTTTTTATCCATGACGGAAAATGTTCGTATAAAAATAAAAATAATCTTCACATTATGAGTGTATGAAGAAATACAAATAAAAGTATTTTTCACAATATGAATATATGAATAAATACAGGTGTACAAATATTCCTCCCATTACGCATATATGTAGAAATGTAATTATATAAAAATTTTCTTCGCATTATGAATATATGAAAAAATACAAGCAAAATACTTCATATTATGAATATACAGGGTGTCCCAAAATTCGTGTACTTCCCGGAAATGGGAGGTTCCTTGGGTCATTTGAAGCGACATTTTCCTTTACAAAAATGACGCTAGCGGCTTTATTTAGGAGTTATTAACAAAAAACACGGACCAATAAGAGCGCGGCTACAGCGGATTGATTCTGGCTCGGTCAATGCCGCCGCCACGCTAAGCGGGACCTGTCGCTGAGTCGGACTCCGAAGATAATAAAATTTCGACAATCGATTAAAACAACAAAACAACAAAAATTTCGAAACTTCAAAGTTGTCAATTTTTTTCTCACGATGATCTTGTATTTTATTTGCATACAGTTATATGTATGTGTAAATGTATAAGAACGATGTACTGTAATGGAGAAAACTAAGTTTCAAGAGCATGGTAAATAAACAATTTACAATTTCGATGCGGCATATTTTTCCGTAGTTCATCGATCTAAAATCTTGAATAGATTATTTTTTAGCCAGTGTGCGACATTGATTGCAAATCCTAGGGGGTATCCTAAGAAAAATTCGATCCATCCTAATGTACATGTACACTACTGTACAAAAGAACGAAGCACCCGGCCATATGTAATAGAAAAGTGTAAAAAATCAAATAAGAACACAGCAAATTTTGAAAAAGGATTCCACTGTTTGATTGAATAATTCTGAAGATATACGTGTTATTGCGGATTAATTGATACTTGTATACTTGATAATTGATAAATGTAACAAATCAATCATTGTACAATACAATTTCTACATAAAGATATTGTTTGTCATGCATCTTATAATTATATTGGGTACTTCTTTCTTTTGCACAATAGTACATGTATGCGACGCACAGTGCGGTATTGGACCTGAAAAGCTGGCCAAAAATCAATATTGTAAATATTTACATAGAATGTTGTAATTACGCCCCAATATAGATAAACAAACATGCCATTACGCGGTGCACTCTTTTTTTTTGTTTATCCAAACAGTCACCCGTGTCTCCAATTAAAACATAGCACCTATTCGATACACACGCCTTTGATCGTAGCATTCCATTCATACGCATCTCTTTCTTGTTATAATTTTTATGTTGAAAGTAATTTTTGCGACGAAATTCGGAATAGATGTTGTTACAAGAAGGTATGTACATTATATTAAGCATATCTGTGTCATTGTAAAATTTTTTTATACGTATTTTTACCGATCTCCAATCCTGGTTAAGAGCTCTTAGATTTTCATGATGGTTTTTTTGCATAAATTAGTGTTTTTAAACATATGCAACTCACCGCAACGGCATAAAAGTTATGTGGTGTTAAACTACAGGATATCTAGAATTAGTATACCGCAAAAAAGTTTTCACATTAAAAAACAATAAAGCTCCAAATATAGCCCCTTTTTATAACCATGGTTTTAGTAACTCGCTTTCTTGTGTCTGTTCGGTACAAATTTTGCTATATTTTGTTATATACATAAAATGTATTTATGATTTTCAGATTTTAGAAAATCTTTCTTTTTTTTATTTGAAGCTCTTCAGACCTTGAAGTAGGTCTATTTCCCTTCTTTTAGAAACTGTGATTCCAAATTAGGAACATTTATTACGGCTTCCATTATTACACACATGTAAGTAAATATAGTTGTTACTTCTTATGTAGATATTATACATATACATTTGTTACAATACAAGTGCTACGTTTTAATTGGAGACACGGGTGACTGTTTGGATAAACAAAAGAAAAGGAGTGCACCACGTAATGGCATGTTTATTTATCTATATTGGGGTGTAATTACAACATTCTATTTAAATATTTACAATATTGATTTTTGACCAGCTTTTCAGGTATAATACCGCACTGTGCGACGTGTTTAGTAATGCTGCAGTACAGTTCAACTTTTGAGTCAAGCGCAACAGATTCCCAGATCGAACAATGTAGAGCTGCGAGTGCAACAGGTCTACGAAAAGACGGAAAAACATCCGCACCGAGTCCCGGCGCGCAGCACGGCTCCCAGTTACGCAAGGTTACGTTTAAACAACTTTGGAGTTATTAACTATCCTATTCGGCCCGTGCATTTCCCTATCCGCAGAGAACAGAATCAGAGCTTCTATTCATTCGTTCGCAGAAAACCACGTGCACAGAATTACTCAAGTAAGATACAGGCTCGCGACTCTCCGCATTTGTCAATGGAATGCCGCGGCGGAACGTTACAATGGGTCGTCCGTGTAAAACCAAGCACAAAAAGCTTTTACTGTTGATTTACGCTGTAAATTTTACAGTATACGTACAGGATGAAAACTTTTAGTACATTGTTAGTTCAAGTCTAAATTGAACACCTCGAGAATGCGAGTCACTGCTGAACCAATGATGTTTGTTTTGCTCCAAATTATCTCTGTATGAAAATTTCGCCATCACGTTTTTGGCATTTTTCTGATTAAAATGGGATAATACTTGACGCATTTAGATAGACCATACCTTCTTTTTCGATTGTCGATACAATAGGACCTCGACTATCTGAATGGATGATATCCGAATATGTGTTTCACATACAAAAACAGTTCAATCCATAATTTCATTTATACAATCGAATATTTCGTTGCAATATAGCAGAATAGAAAATAGGTTTTGACTGAATTATGATGTGCAAACCGAAATTTAATCGCATTGCGTGATCCTCCTTGAACATTTCATTCAGAACACGAATTCGAAAACATAATTGAAAGGAAGGGCATTTTCTGAAAAATTATTTTAAGAACTTAAATTAATTTTTAACGCATTACCGATTGGCGATTATTGCGTAATTTTGAAAAGTCTATGGTACATGGCTGAACATTTTTCAATGGAACCTTCAATAGCAACAGCAATTTTCATTGTGAACTAACAAGTTACCCTCAATAACGTCATCGAATAGTTTCATTTATGATCACAATGTGAAAGAAAATTTCTACGCCTTCTTTTGGTACGGCACAATTGTTGAAAATACTATTAATAGGTTAAGATTGTGTACTTTTTACAAAACCTTTTGGAAACCCTAGTGCTTGTATTTCTAGCGTAGATAATAATTTCGCCGAAATAGAGAATTATTTTTGTCAAAATTGATTTGATTTTCTTTTTCATTACAGATGCATGCTCTTTTTTACGCTTTACGACGCCAGAGAATTTACATACATCGTGAGGATTGAGAAACAGGATCGCATTTCCATTTTACGTATCATTCGAACTGGCAATACGATCGCTGATTGCTTCTCTTTTCCGCGTGCTTTCGGATCGAGTGACACTCTTATCGTAGGATCGTTGAAACTGATGCAATTCCGTCGAGAAACGCATTTTATTTCGGAGTCTCTCAGCATTGATATCGCCACCCACCGGTAGAAATCACGGAAGCGTCATAATTGCACTTCCTGGTAATCTGATTTCCTTTATTTCCAGTAGAACCCTCTCAGATCCGAAAATCATACGCGTAACTACACCTGCGTTCAAAAATAAGTAATAAACTAAGAGCCAGTAAGCAAGGTTAAAATATTCAGCAGCATCGTTTTTGAAAAGCAGGAATCGAGAAAAAATTAATTTCACTCTTTAATACATTTGATACATTAACAACAGAATAACAATGCTATTTGTAAGTAATTTTATATAAATTGAACAAATTATTGTGATTTATAAAATAATTTTATATGAATTGAATTCAATCTGTACAAATTTTTGGGATTAACTCCTTTTGCACTATGATCACAAAATTTTATCGAATGTAAATATACCAGAAATTGTTTAATTCTTACTATTTATTTTGATCAAGGAAGACGCGCTGCGTCTGTTGATGCTCATACCTACTTAAATTAGTTATAAAGAGATTGCGGATGTTTATGCAAAGTAAAAATTGTCTGCATCGATTGCACAAAATTTCTTCCCTTAATGATTATAATAGAAGATCAATCACATATTGATATTTTCAATTTTTTAAATTTTCCGACAATTTTGCTATAAATGCATCAATATCCGCAGGCTAGTTATAAATTTTCAATTTTTTTTCAATTGTAGGACTAATACCTTTAGCACTATGATTACCAATCTTTACCAAATATAATGATACCAGAAAGAAAACCGATTATGTTCAAATAGTAACAACTATACTAATTTAGATGATAATGAAATGAAATCTGCGCGAAAAGCTTCTGCAATGTAAAAATTTACCCAATTTTCTTAAAACACTTGAAAATCGTTAATGAAATGCCGCTTCGCCTTTTCAGAGATTAAGAACCCAAAGCGTTCTGCTATAAAATCCTTTGACCTTTGATGAAGTACAGTACTTTACGAGTGTACAAATAAAAAAAACTGAAATCTTATTCTTCAGACCATTAAAATAAGTTTTTTCCGACTTTTCGGGCCAAATACCCCTCTGTACACCGGTCATTCGATATCAGCTTATCAGTTTAGCGGATTATCCAGGCAGCATAAAATTAGGAAAGAGTGGACGGTTGGTTAATGAATCGCATCCGAACCGAATCTTCCCGGCGACCAGTTCGGAACGGTCCGGGACGTGGAAGCAATGGCTCGCAGTGTCCATGAAATCGGTTTCCCCTGCGGATTGAATTTCCGAATCAGTGGAACATTACACAAAACATTGCGTAAATCCGGACGGGAGGGCTGAGATTTGTTGTTCGATTACCATAGAACGCGTTCCACGAAAAAAAGGGAAGAAATGGGGCCGAGTTTCGTGCATATTTTCGAGTTCGTCGAACACAGTTTTGTCTCGAGTCAACATTCGGCCGGTTTATCGATCGTTCGAGTAAAACGAATTCACGTGAGCACAAGGTCTCACACAAAACAGACGCAAAGAAAGTCGGATTAATCTGAGATCGAGAGAAAATGAACGTAAGCCGGTAAACGGCTCGATATGATCAAATAGGAATTTCAACGTGGAGAGAGCTTTTTCCACCCTACGAAGGGGAGGTTTACGATGTCTGGCGTGTTTTAGCTTCAAGTGTATCGAAGACTTCAAAGTTACCGAGGGTTGTCCAACGAAACAACTACCGGCGCGGCGTCTGGCTCAACGAACTCTACATTCCGTCGAACCACTCGCTATTTACCTATACCCCTTCCTTGTCGTATTTTAACAAGTAAGCGTAATCATCTATACTCGAAGCGTGTACCAAACTTCACGTTATTACTAAAAGAAAACAAAGACGTCGAGTGACGAGGAGACTTTGATTTTTTATAACTATATTCGACGGAGAAGAATTATCTCGATATTGGTCGCGAACTTCATTCATCATGACGTTTGCCGTACGACAGTGTCGTACGCTAGGCGTTATATATATATAACGCCGTATTCTATATATGTATGTATACAGTTAGCCACGAAAGTATTCGAACGCCATTTAAAACAGAATAACGTTTTTATAATTGAACCAAACAACCTGATTTTTTATAATCAATTCGAAGCATGCGTTTATGAAATGATATACAAAAAAGATTTTCCAAAAATTATAATTTACAAGGTTACACGCAAAAATAAAAAAGGCATTTTTTAAACTCTTTTTTTATTTAATGTATTTTCAATTTTTATAATTACATTCGACGGAGTAGAAGAAGAACAAGAAAATTCTGGGTGTACTCTTACATTCGCAATAATATTAACTGCAGAATATTTGTGGCTACAAGAGAGTTAGCAGAAAACGATGTTAAATTTCAAGCATTTTACAGAATGCTCAAGACTACGTACAAGAATCTTATCATTTCAGGTGCGTATTTTTTAATTAATACAGACATTGCTTGAAATTTAACATCGTCTTCTGCTAATTCTCTTGCAGCTACAAATATTCTGCAGTTAATATTATTGCGAATGTAAGAGTGCACCCAGAATTTTCTTGTTCTTCTTCTTCTCCGTCGAATAAAATTATAAAGAATCAAAGTCTCCTCGTCACTCGACATCTTTGTTTTCTTTTAGTAATAACGTGAAGTTTGGTACACGCTTCGCGTATAGACGATTACGCGACGATGACGCTACGCTCCGTGGACAGAGATGGAACACTCATCCATGGATATGAATGTTACGCGTTTCTTTTTAAACGAAATAAAATTTAATTTGCTTGTGTGCAATATTTAAGTTTTCTAATAAATGTAGCCGTACAAAAAATATAAATTTTCTTTTCACTTCTATGACATTTTTGTGGATAAAGACGTTTTAATCACTGTAGCGGTAAAGAAAATGATACGGCAAGGGTTTAGAAAACTTTGAAGGGTTCAAGAACATCGCAACGATTTCTTAGACATTATTTTTCTTGAAACAATCAATACGATTGATTTTACCAATATTTACGTAGTATTTGCTGGGAAAATTGTGCTACTGTGAATTCAAAAAGTGTTCACACTTTAATATTTCAATTTGTAAATTGCGATAATTTCGTAAAAACAAATAAAACAATCATAAGCCTCGACTGTTTAAACCTTGAATCCTCTACTTTCGTAAAGCAGTAAACATTTTTTAAATATTTTTACGCGACACAGTCGGTGGGAAACAGAAAACCTATTTTCCTTAAAAATGCTGTAAATTCAATCGTCTTCAAAAATTTCCGTAAATTTTTCTCGTAAATGAAACTGCCGTAGATTTTAGAATTGAAGCCTCCTCGTTCTAACGACTCCTTAAAAATTAATGTACGATATTATTTCTCTGTTTCGTGGAGCAAAAACGAGGAACTAGTTCGGTGGTGTAACTCGTACTACTGTTTAAAATTTTTAATATAAATCCAGCCGTTTTAAGAATTTCCAACTAAAACGTGGGAAGAATATTGTAGAAAGATCGTATTAATAAAATATATATTATTCTTGACAAATCATTTCAGATATTAAAGTTTGCCAGTTTACATAGCACGTGCGTAACATGAGCAGAAAGAAAGGATGAAAAATCTTTCTTCTTAATAAGAAATTGAATACATGAGAGACAATATCAAGAAAATAGGATGTAGTTTTTATACGACATTTCGCGTCTACCGTACTGTAATGTATAACCGTCTGACGCACCGGAGTTGAAACGCAATACACCTCAACAACAATGTTTTATTCCTGTAGTGACCCAACTGTAACTACATACCTATTTTAGAACATGCATCCGTCTTTGTCCGTTCTTCTCAGCAAATTGGTATAGACAACTTCTGTGTAACAACACCCTTACGGCTCTGCTTACACTCTGCATAGCACACGCGTGCTATCTTTAATTTCTCGCGTCATAATTATGGTACAGGAAATGTGTCAATGATACAGAAAGACTACCTCCTTCTACTAATATGTAAACACTATCTATATTGGAATTTCTACGAGATATTCTCTTAGGAGGAATGTAAACACACAAATAGACAGAGACAAAATGATTGCACATTTGAAAAATATTCCATATTACATAAATTTAAAATAGACATATATGAAAATGATATAACTGTACCTGTGTTTAATAATGTGTGGAACCTCCGTGGTTCTCAATTACTTCTATCATCCTTTTTGGTAAGGATTAGGGATTGCAATCCCGCGGGATCCCGTGGGATCCCGCGATAATCAGGAGTTTGGTTGTTAGATCAATTAAGTGTATACAAAAGCTTTAATCTTTGTTTACTGTTCTTGTATTTATATATAATATAAGCATAATAAATATAAGTTCGAAATAGTTTTCCAATTTTCTATAACTCCTATAATAAAAAGAGAATTATATTAAAGTAATTACACGACTTTCACATACACCTAACACATATATACAGGATAAGTCACCAAACGTTAGCACCTCAAAAATATCTTTGTTGTTTCAAAAGATACGTAAAATATGGTAAGGACAAAGTTGAATGGTACAATGGGGCTGACACGATGCAAAAAAAATTTTGTTTTTATGTCATTTTTTTGGAGCTATCAAGGTCACCTTGACTTTTTTTAAATGGAACCACCCTTTTTTAAACACCTACAATGATAATCCCTTTCATTAGGAATTCAGTGATTATAATTAGTCCAAGGTCATTCAAGGTCAAGGACAGGAAACACGTATAAAACTAAAATATGGAAGCAGCATACCTGTATTTTATAAATGTTCGTAATAAAAAAAACAACCTCTATTTATGATATAATTTTAATTAATTATAAACCTCTAAATTAACTTAACAAAAACAAAGTCTGAATATAAATTCAACATAAAATAGCTTCTTCTTCTTAAAAAAAAACATTGTAAATTTTTATTTTATGTGAATAAAATGAAACAAAATCGCAAAAGGAAATTTTAGTTTATAGAATTTTGAAAATACGATCTTAAAAAACAAAGACTATTAATTGTTTCGTCTCCCAACCTACTTCTCAAGTCATTACAAATGTATCCTGCGGCAGAAAAGGCTCGTTCAGCTTCTACACTCGTTGGGGTGATGGTTAATAAATATTCGTAAGCCATGCATAAATATTTCCCTTTGGTGCCATCACTTTCGAAAACACTCATTTCTTTTTTTCCAGTTTTGTCAATTGTAACCGTACCGATTACACGGTGTGATCGGTCCCTACTATGGCGGCCATGACGTCACGCGTGATCCTTGTTCAGAAAAGGAGCACAGGAGCGAGATATATATTGAGATGCGCGCGCATCGATCCCACTCGATTGCGATCGAAGGAGCTCGATGCGAGCAGCAGATCGGGCACTCTGCGCCTGGACGCGATCCTATAAGCACGCATGAGTCGAGCCTCTCCGGGTTTAACTAGGAACGATGAAATTAAATTCACGGGTTTCAATGATCAGATTGTAGCGTGTGCAATGGAAATTGTTAAACGTTAATCGCGCGTTACGAGAAACCGTTTCGATACGCGAAGTAAATTGCAAATTGTTTAAAAGAATTAAAATTTTGAGTTAAACCGTGAGGCCAACTAGATATAGATATCCCTGCGAATTTACGAGTGAGTCGCGACGCGTTGAAGCACATTGACTTCGCACAGTATTAACTAATTATACTTGAGAATTGATAGAAGCATTTACTTTCATCCACGCTCAAGACATTCCTCCAATTACCGTTCTTGTGATTATGCAACGATGCTAATTGATAGAGTATGGTCTTGAGTGTATTTCAATTATTCCTAGTGAGGGATATTCCTCCGATTACCGCTCCCGCAGTTTTGCGACAGTGCTGATCGGCAGTGAATAGTCCTGAACGAATTTCCATTCTTTTCAAGCTAAAGGTATTCCTCCGATTACCGCTCCCGCAGTTTTGCGACAGTGCTGATCGGCAGTGAATAGTCCTGAGCGAATTTCCATTCTATTCAAGCTAAAGGTATTCCTCCGATTACCGCTCCCGCAGTTTTGCGACAGTGCTGATCGACAGTGAATAGTTCTGAGCTCATTTAATTAATGTGATTTTAGGACATTCCTATCATCACCGCTCTCGCAAGCATGCGACAGTGCTGATGATTAGTGAATGGTCGTAAAATTACCACGCTTTCCATTCATTAAGGAAATTCGTAAATCTCAATGATAGTGGTTTTGTTAAGGGTCAATAAACTGGAAATCACTCGCTTAAAGAAATATTCAAATCTTAGTAAAATTCATGTGCGAAGTCAGTGTGGCATTTCGGAGGTTCTTATATGAGCGTTGAGAACCGGCGTAATGTGTTGATCTGTGAGTCAGCTGTGCGCATTCCAATCGTGGAATCCTTTACTCTAGATACGAGGTCGTCGCGTTTCGGAATAGATAGTATTTACTAATTGCTCGCGCATCTTTACCGCGTGCCTGGCACGTATGTTCTTGCGTTACTGTCCGCGGACAGGGGAATTCAATGTAGTTTTCACAATCTTGAAGTTTACAGAATATATTTCATTTTACCCGATTTAAATTTCAAACAATCATTCTCCTGCGTCTCAACCTATCCGCTATCCAGTGCCTGGAGGCACGAACCTAAGAGAATATAGAATTTGGGTTCTGTAACCAACCCAACGTTAGAATAAGTGGTCGCAGTTAAGATATACATATTTTAATGATTAGGATTGATTGCAGCTCCTGAGAATCTTCAGCAGTTCCAATCAATCCTCCTTGGTAGTTGAATTAAAGTCTTGTGTTGCTTGATTAAATAGAACAAAGTTAGAAGAAGATAAAAGAGGTAAATAGTCTGGTTACACAATATCTTCGGAATCACACTTTGATTCAATTACTTTAGAATAGTCCTTTAGCAATTTGTATTCTAATTCTTCTTGCAAGGACCAATTAGACTGTTCTTTATTTTCTTGAATATGTTCGTCTTCCTCGAAGCAGTTGGATGCAGCACCGAATTTATTTGAATTGGTATCACCGTTTGTATTACTGAGAACCCTTTCTAATAGACTTTTTATATCTTTCCGTATTATAGTTCTTTTAGGCATTGTAAATGTCGTATCTTTTAAATTGTTCAAATCATCTTCAAATTTTTTGGGATTTTGTAAATAAAGCAATGTTCCAGTTACATTAGTGCGATGTTGTCCTATTCTTTCGCGTAATGCTGTGGCTAAATTAGTGCTGAGAACAGTAGATTGCTTATCCAATTTTTCCAGTATAAAGCGGAAAGTTGTTTCTGCAGTGATCAGAGTTGATTCTCTTCTACATTTTACTTCGAGACCCAACTTAACTGGTTCTAGACACATTTTTAGCTCATATATTTTGGACCATTCTTCATCAGAGAAATGTATTTCTGATTTGATATCAATTAACGCTTTGCTTACGCACAATCTTAAGTTGTAAATGCGTTCCAACATATTAAATAAACTACTCCAACGAGTCTTACAATCCAATATTAAATTTGTGATTGTGAATTTTGAATAGCTGTGAAAATACTTGTGAGATTTAAAACGAAAAACGTGGGGCGCAAAATGCATCAATTAACTATCGCATGCGCCCCACGATTTTCGTTTTAAATCTCACAAGTATTTTCACAGCTATTCAAAATTCACAATCACAAATTTTCAGGACTATCTGTACGAGGTTAGGAATCTGTATGGCACTAGGAAAAATTATTTTATACTTTTTAGTCCGTTTTTAAAAACGTGGTATTTTTAAAAATTTATTTTTATTTAAATAATTATTTTCTGCTTTTTAGTCTTGTGTTAATACTTCTATCACTCTTTATTAATACTTTATATATTCACTAAGCTTGCTGTAAATTTCACTTGGTAAACAAAGCGATGATGCACTACCGGTCACGATCGTCGCGCAATAATGTACTACACTACCGATGGTTCGCGCGTCGGGGCGAAATGGGTCCGTGAAGTGGGGACGAGTCAGAGTGCGCACGCATAGTAAAGTAGAGGGGGTTGTCGAACGAAGTGGGGATCGCTGAACGCGATGACGTAGTTCGCGGGGGGATGAAAAGGTAAATATTTAGTTGTTATTTTCTCCGAAACGGTAAGACTTAAAAAAATTTTTTTTTTTAATAATGCATTGTCATCCAGTTCTGAGCTATGTGTGCAATTTCAAGTCTCTAGCTCATCAGGAAGTTAGTTTAAAATCAATTCCAAAATTTGCCACCGAACAAACAGACAGACAAACAAGAAAGCGAGCTAATAAAAACGTGGTAAAAAATCAATTTAAATAAAAATAATTTTTTAAAAATACCACGTTTTTAAAAACGGACTAAAAAGTATAAAATAATTTTTCCTAGTGCCATACAGATTCCTAACCTCGTACACATAGTCCTGAAAATTTGTGATTGTGAATTTTGAATAGCTGTGAAAATACTTGTGGGATTTCAACCGAAAACCGTGGGGCGCATGCGATAGATAATTGATGCATTTTTCGCTCCACGTTTTTCGGTTGAAATCCCACAAGTATTTTCACAGCTATTCAA
>CM052335.1:824971-846783 GCA_028455595.1 Lasioglossum vierecki | reverse complement strand
TTTTAGTCTTATGTTAATACTTGTATCACTCTTTCTTAATACTTTCTATACTCACTAAGCTTACTGTAAATTTCACTTGGTAAATAAAGCGATGATACACTACCGGCCACGATCGTCGCGCGAAGATGTACTACACTACCGATGGTTCGCGCGTCGGGGGGAAATGGGTCCGTGGAGTGGGGACGAGTCAGAGTGCGCACGCATAGTAAAGTAGAGAGGGTTGTCGAGCGAAGTGGGGATCGCTGAACGCGATGACGTAGTTCGCGGGGGGATGAAAAGGTAAATATTTAGTTGTTATTTTCTCCGAAACGGTAAGACTTAAAAAATTTTTTTTTTGAATAATGCATTGTCATCCAGTTCTGAACCATGTGTGCAATTTCAAGTCTCTAGCTCATCAGGAAGTTAGTTTAAAATCAATTGCAAAATTTGCCACCGAACAAACAGACAAACAGACAAACAAGAAAGCGAGCTAATAAAAACGTGGTAAAAAAAAGATCAGGGACAACCAATACATAAAAAAAACAAGATCAGGAACAACTAATACAAAAAAAAATTTTTAGTCCGTTTTCAAAAACGTGGTATTTTTAAAAATTTATTTTTATTTAAATAATTATTTTCTACTTTTTAGACTTGCGTTAATACTTGTAACACTCTTTATTAATACTTTGTATACTCACTAAGCTCACTGTAAATTCCATTTGGTAAACAAAGCGATGACACACTACCGATCTTCGCGCGATGATGTACTATATTACCGATCGTCGCGCGATTATATACTATACTACCGATCGTCGCGCGATGATGTACTATACTACCGATCATATCTATACTTATCATATACTAAGCTCCGTCGCGCGTCGGGGCAAAGTGGGTCCGTGGAGTGGGGACGAGTCAGAGTGCGCACGCATAGTAAAGTAGAGAGGGTTGTCGAGCGAAGTGGGGATCGCTGAACGCGATGACGTAGTTCGCGGGGGGATGAAAAGGTAAATATTTAATTGTTATTTTCTCCGAAACGGTAAGACTTTTTAAAAAATTTTTTTTGAATAATGCATTGTCATCCAGTTCTGAGCCATGTGTGCAATTTCAAGTCTCTAGCTCATCAGGAAGTTAGTTTAAAATCAATTGCAAAATTTGCCACCGAACAAACAAACAAACAAACAGACAAACAAGAAAGCGAGCTAATAAAAACGTGGTAATAAAAAAACGTGGTAAAATAAACCTTGAGTGTGCTATCTCATTTTGTCTCTGTCTATTTGTGTGTTTACATTCCTCCTAAGAGAATATCTCGTAGAAATTCCAATATGGATAGTGTTTACATATTAGTAGAAGGTAGTCTTTCTGTATCATTGACACATTTCCTGTACCATAATTATAACGCGAGAAATTAAAGATAGCACGCGTGTGCTATCTTCTTCTTTGGGAGTGTAGCTTTAACATGACATGCGAAAACTCTGGTATAACAATCATCCTTTCGTTGAGTTTTAGAATCGAAACCTGTTTTTTTGTATTAATTCTAAAGAAGTTTAAAAATAAAACAGAAAAACAAAAGAGAAACGATCACAGCGTACGGGCAAATATTGACCAACCACAATATCAATCGAAGAATTCAAACCAGGAAGTTTACACTTTTTGTTAACTGCAAGTGCAATTCTTAGATAATTTTGTTTTTAAACAACTAACTTTATGACGCACCACATACATCAAAACAAGAAATACACGTGTTTTACTGCATATTTTTTACCCATCCACTTCTATAAAAATTCCGAGTAAACCTTTCATCGAATTGTGTTTAATTAAAATCGCACACACAGGCGAGTCTCGATAGAACATTTCCCGTCCAATATTGATACATGAAATATTTCGTGAAAATATAGTAGCACGAACGCGACTCCTTTTTTTATTAACTACCGAAAAATATCCAATCATTCGGCCGAAGTATGCGTCACGATGCCAGAGTAAACAAGGCAGTCGGTGCTACACAGAAGTGCAACTTCACGGCTGAATAAATTTATAAACACCGGTCACAGTGTCGAGAAATAATTATCGACGGTTCCGATGAAAAGCAAGGCACGATCAAATCAAATGCGTTTCACGGAAAACGACTGCTATCGTCTGCCGGATTAAACGGGAAAATGGTCAGCTCCTATTGCGGCAATATTTAAAATGTTAATGACTCGAATGGTATAAACACATTTCGAGGGAAGAAAATAGGCGAGTAATCAGTTCCACCAATTCGTTATAGAAGTGATTTCGCCGATATTAAATTTATCTCCGGAATATTCGTAATGCGATTTGCAATATTGCATCTATCATTCGACACGATGAATTATTAGAGTCTATGAATCTATGAATAAATATGTTAATTTTATCTTTTCAATTGAAAAACGCCAAGATATTTCGCTCGAACCTAGTACTTGAATACAGGCCCGATAAAACACCAGTGAATATTGGCATCATGCAAAAATATTAAATCACTGAATAAATCAAGCCTGGGTCTTGCCTATGAAACTCCTGTCGCGTGTAGGAGGAAGAATCGTTAATATAAAATAGTTGAAAGTGGGGGAACCAGTACACTGATAGTGGTATCATGCTTCGATCGTACTTTATGCGAGTATAATTCCTAATTTATCGTGAAATTATATGTGTAAGCATTCTATAGAAGAATGATGTGGTTCTGAATAAAAAAAATTGGTAGCCTTTAAAACCTAATACAACATAAGAAAATATTAACCCTTTCGTACCGTATGTGTATATTATTCCAAATTTATCATGAAATAATAATATGTGTAAGCATTCTATAGAAGAATGATGTGTTTCTAAGTACAAGAAAAAATTGGCAGCCTTCAAAACCTAATACAACAGAAGAATCCTTTCGTACTTCATTTGAATAGTAGTGCTAATTTATCATGAAATAATAATGTATGTAAGCATTTCATGCAAGAATGATGTGTTTCTGAATACAAAAAATAATTGGTATCCCTCAAAACCCAATACAACATAAGAAAATATTAAACATTTCGTGCTTTATTTGAGTATTATTCCTAATTTATCATAAAATAATAATATGTGTAACAATTCCGTAGAAGAATGATGTGATTCTAAACACAAAAGAAACAATTGGTAGCCTTCAAATCCTAATACAATATAAGAGAATATTAACCATTTCGTACTTTATGTGAATATTATTCCAAATTTATCATGACATAATAATATACATACGTAAAAATTTTATGTAAGAATGATGTGTTCTGGATACAAAAAAAAATTGACAGCCTTCAAAATCTAATATTAACTCTTTCAATCACGAATTATTTATTTCTAGAGAGAAATAATTGATGCACCTTGATAGTTCACCTAAGTCACTAACAATTTTATTGCACTGCAAATGACATAAACTGTTGTGTGAGTTTTCTCTACGGCAGCTGCACTCTGCACTCTTTGTTATTATCTTGCGCCCGACATTTTTAGTTTTATATCTTACAAATATTTTCATAGCTATTAAACATTCACAATCATAAATATTCAGGACTATCTGTGTGGGACTAGGAAAAATTATATTGTACTTTTTAGTCCGTCTTGCGTGACATTAAAAATTTTTTTTAGTCAAATAATTATGTTCTGCTATTTAGACGAACAGACAGACAAGAAAGCGAGATAATATTGTATTGTCATCCAGTTCTGAGCTACTTTTAAAGTTTCAAGTTTCATCGGGAAGTTAGTTTAAAATAAATTGCAAAATTTGTACCGAACTGACACTCACACAGAGAGACGAAAAGCGAGTTAATAAAACAAAATATGGTAACATGGTACAAAGAAAACAGATTATTGAAAAAGCAGCATCCATCGTAGCATTTTTGCCTCGTCTGCGATTGTTAGCATTCCGGTCCTACGAGAAACGATCTCGACGGATCATAAAGGGGCTCTGTTGTCATCGGGTTCGGTAATCTCTAGGCTATTACGTGAATTATTACGTCGTATCCGGAGGAGATGAGTCTCCTAGTCGATGCGTTCCGGCCGTTTCTCCAAATAGACGGTGTAAATATTTGCACCGGTTTTTTCGTTTTCTCGTCGAAATCTCCCTTTATATATAACCTACCAGCCCGAGCGCCATCTTCGTGGTTGGTGTACACACGTGCCAAGCCGGAGGAATGCACCAGCATTGTTCTTGGCCGGAAAGCATCGCACGGTGGTCCAAAACCGTAAAAATTGTGAACTAAATTCATTCCGTCGTTATTTATACGTCACTGCGAGTGAAGCGTCTCTAGGGGTTTCTCACCCAATTTTCAGAATTATGAGAAGATCTTCAATTACTGGACACGTTAAGTATTTTCTAAAATACGGTCAGATATCCTATAACGAGCTAATTCGTCCTAAAACCTTTGTTCGTTATAAGTAGACTGCGGATTTGAAAAATTCATGAGAATAATATTTGAAACCACGATTTGATACAGCAAGAATTGAAGAATATACAAAACTTTCGATCTACTCAAATGTGTAAATTTCACACATTTTTCATGTCAGCGATGATGTGGCTTCGCTTACAGTATATTAGGATCTCGATTAATCAGCTTGATCGGGGGAAAAACAGTCCGGATAAATTAAGGCTCGATTCAGAGTGGGGCAAAACTTGAATCAATGATCGACAAATAAAGTTCTACTTGAATCGAAATACGAAAATAGGAAATACGTCTCTCTCTCCCTCCTTATTACAATTTGTGGGTAGACCGTGTGGCAATTAACTTCAACAATTGATTAAATCAGTCTCCGATTTTTCAATGATTTCTTTTTTTAATCAACGATTGACGATTAACCTCGTCAACCGATTCAAGCAATCGTCCATTTTTCAATGATTACATTTTTTAATCGAACGCATTAATCAATCAATTTAAGTTAAAATTTTAATCGATCGATGTGGTGCGATGGATCGATGGATAATCGAGACCAGAGAGAGATAATTAAAATGTATATTATATTCCAAAATAAAGTTTTTATTTTTAAAACATTAACGCTTCGTAATATATTCATATTTAATCGCATATTTGTTTATAATCGGGATCCAGTTAATCGAGGTCCTACTGTATTTATTGTTATCTAAGTGGACGAAAGCTGTCGCATTGGAGACGTGCTCGGTAAAATAAGTTTCACGCATGGAGGTTGGTTTCTCAGATTTCGTGAAAGGTTTTCGTCGTCTCGGCTCCATCAAGCTTTTACACAAGGGCCACTAGAAATTTACGTTCGCCCGCGAGGAAGACGATTAACGAGACTCCGCTCACGGAGTTCTAGTTTACGATGGTTTCCGGTGAGCGATGAGGACAGGAAGTTACTAAATAGACACTCTGCATCGAATCGCGTTATTAACCCTTGAGAGTGTCGAATGGTAATTTTGTATATTTGCTGAACATCTGGACTACTTTACTCTCAATCGAAAGAGTCTGTGGATTTTCGAAGATCAAGACAATTTTACTTTTGTGTATCATGTTTATGCCAGGAGAAATTTGAAATAGTTTGAAATATTTCCATAAGCAAATATAGTATTTTATCCATAAATGTCCCAAAAGTTTGACCTGTAAATGTCCCAGATCTATCCCCACTACTGCGGGGTGTACCCCCTTGAGGGGACGTGTAGCTCGAGCGGCTCAGTCGTCGAGAAATATGACACCATGCGACTCGGATATATCGGTGAGCCCACTTAAACAGAATTTCCAACTTCTCTATTTTCCATTATCTTTTCATGTGACTTCGATGACCATATTCGTGGCATTTTTCTAATACAATTCATACTAAATATGATATAATTGCGGTGATATTTACCTGTGTAATAGACAATTAAAGTTTCGAGCGCAAGGAAGGACAGTCGCCGGCGAGCCTTTGAAATGTGCAGGCGACTGCGACTCTCTGCGTCTCTTTCTTTCCCGTACGCTATCCTTCTTTGCGCCCGAAACTTCAATTGTCTATTACACAACTAAATATCATCGGAATTATATCATATTTGGTATGATTTTTATCAGAAAAATGCCACAAATATGGTTCATAAAAAAATCATGAAAAATACAGAAGTTGGAAATTTGGATTAGCTATGTTTACATTTCTTGGCGACCGAGGCCTTCCAAGCTCGGCTGTCCTTCTCTAGTACTACTATTGTACTACTACTAGTCCTTCTCTATTAGTTCTGACACCGTCCCAAAAGTAGACAAAAGTGTTTTGAACGATTAGTTTGGACACCGTCCCCAAGATGGACAAAACCGTCAGAAAGAGTTTCTCGATAGTTACTGATATGTCACCTTTCAGCATAAACATGTTTTCCAAATTGCCTTCTAGCATCCCGTGTATAAGGCAGGGCCCGCTAGATAGCCTTACTGATGTGTTCTCTAGCTGGTCTACGACGAAACACCTCCTTCCTTTTCTTTTCCATTGTTATAAATGATCGAACCAGTGAACCGCGAATAAATATTTATACTATCATTAAGATAAATTACGATCGAGAACCAATTAATTAATTGTCCTTCTCTACGTTCGGCAAAAGTCAAAGAATACTGTCCCTGGCGCATAATTTTCCCTCGACAGACCCGTGCTGGGGACTTCTATGGATAAAATACTGTACTATTAGGCTGACAACTAAGATCGCGACCTCCACATTTTCTTACACGAAGTCATTTATATGTATTTTTAAGCGCGAGTATTTTATATCAAATTAATCGCAAAATTCAGAGCTTTCCAATAATATACAGTAGAACAGGGATGGTCACTGAATGATGTTATAATGATGCAATACAAGAATTACAAAACAAAAAGTAGCGAATTTAGTTGCCAGCCTAATATTTCACTTAATGAATGAGGTTATAATGATACAATAAAAGAATACGAAACACAAAAGATCGTAAATTTAGATGCCAATCTAATATTTAATACTCCTACGAAATATTATATGAAAATAATATCTCGTTTAAGTACTCGTTGAGTACTTTATTTATAAACTATACGAGCGTGTTATATTGTTGACAAAACTCTAGCTATTTAAATATGCCAAATTTTCAACCTCAAAAATAAGTGAATAAGCTTTCTCGCGTTTCGAAATATTTTGTTAATTTCAGTTTCATTACTTTGCCAGAAAAGTGATCAAATGTTCTCGTCACGTCTAACGTCTCCTAAATTGTTACGCATAAGTTTATCTCGCGTCACAAACATACGGATCGTTCTCGCAGGCAGAACTTCCATCGACAGTTTCAATTTCCCGACGAAATTGATGCGATGAGAATCACCTTGAGCGAGCTCGTTATGAGCGGCGTCGAAATAGGACGGTCTGACTCATCACTTTGTTACAACAAATATAAATAAAAGCACTATTCTCTCGCGGCGGCTGGTGATCGTCTGGCAGACGAAGTACAACTCCGGCCACAAGTATCCGGGGAATTTATTGGATTGATAAACAAGTGTGGTATTTCGTCGATATCGTGTAATTTGTGCTAAATATTCGCAGTATCATCTGGCAACAGTGATTCAACAATTTTGAAGAATCTGTGATTCACGCTAAGAAATTCTGTATACATAAATTGTTCAGTAGAAATGACAATTTAACCGGGATAAAGTAGTCATTCCCAGTGGCATCATTAACTTTTGTAAAACTCTTTTACAGAACACTGCCATTTAGAATAAACTATTTATTCAGCTGTCACAATTATCCCCTCGACGTACAAAGTCGTCTCAGATGCGTTTTGTGTGTATTACGTATCGTACACATTCAAGCAAAAGTTTGATTAACATGGAGAAGAAATATTACCAGCAACATGTGTATTAACGTTCCGGAAACACATCTATTTTTACATTATCAGAAAATTCACAGTTTTGCTTGAAAATTAATATCGTCTGTTTGAAACGAAACTTTGGAAAGATCTAATAATTTTCTAAAAACGATCAAGGTTACATTCATTCTTCGTAGGCGTGCCAATACTTCTAGGCGAAGCTTCAGCCGCACCAGATCACTGTGGAATCGCATTAATATTTCCGTGATCTTAATTAGAACGTATTCGACAGTAGTCGACAGTAGTTCGATATTTACCGCTCGAAAAACAGCGGGACCTTGGACGGTGTCCACGAAAATTCGCTAATATTAACGTTAGTCATCGATTATTAGTCACGAACACTCGGAAAAGCTGTGTCACCGATTTGACTCATTTTCCAGCCCGGAAAGTCAGCTATTAAATTTAGTAAGCGACCGATGAGCGTAGAATTCGAGAGACAAAAGAACGCGGCAAGAGAAGCGTAACGAATCTGGCTGATTTTCAACGAGCTTTTTCACCAAGATCACCGGCCGGGTTGACGGGCAACAGGGAAGAATGCCAGAGCGTAAATCACTCGGCCGAAAATCTAGCATAATTTGCGAACGAAGATACTCCCGGAACCTTCGCCGTGATTTTTCTTGTTCAAATTCCGCGAGAATGAACGAATAAAGGAGTCGTAACTTTCGCATAACCGGCTGTGAGATCTGAGTTGGCCGACTGCACGGAAACACGGTTCGATTCATCGTGAAACTCTTTGTTGATCTCTCCTAACCCATTTCCTGGAACCATTTCGGCCCATATTGGCGAACAGTAAAAACCTCGCACGCATTCTGCTTTCCATTTTTTCGCCACCACCGCGCCGTTGTTCTCCGGTCGAGATTGATTCGCACTTCGCTCCCGACAGCTGGAATCGAATTTAACCCTTAACTGGTACACTGGGCTCTCACGACCCCGACAAAAAAAAAGTTTCTGCAAACGAACTTTCGCTATTGTACGATAATTTCAAATATAAAGTTTCGTTAAATTCGGAACATTTGGATTATTTAGTCGTGAATTCTACAGGACGATTCTCCTCACACGACGACTTCAAATAACTCGTAAATTATTTGTTGAACATTTTGAAAAAATCTAATATTAATCAATGGGTGGGTGTGATTTAAAACAGTCAAAATATTTTTTAAAAAAATTTATTAAAATCGTTAATAATAGAAAGAATTTTTTATATGTTTTCATGTGACTTGTGATCTACTTGAAAGATCCGCAATCTATTAATCACATTTCCCTATTCAAATTGATCATTTAATTTAGATTACCCAATGAAAAGAAAAGTTGAAAAATTCAATTTGATGAAGTTAATTAAATGTTATGTGTAGAGAAATCATTTGTTATCTCATGAGCAATTTTTTTCTTTCCTTCATGTTTTTCTACTAGCAGTTGTTTAAAATATTTGCGAAATAGATGTGTTTTGATTCATAGTTTCTAGAATCTATAAAGTTGTAATTCTTTAAAATCCATTGTAGCAGGTGAAAACTTTTGGCTGCCAAGTAATCTTTGGTCTCTATTATCTCATGCAAAAGTCTAACTCTATTTTTATATCTACGACTGCACGAGGACTGACATAAGCCATATGTCTTTATTTCTCAAATTTTTTAAAATTCCAAGCATTGATTGACAGCTCTGGTGTCTATACTTATTTGTATTTTTGTAATTTCTATTTTTTCAAAAAACATACTTAAATATGGCAACATGAAATCGAGTGGGTGTCCACGCGACTGAAACGCTTCGATTCGATATTCACGACAAAAAATTGGAATCACTTGCAGCATAATTCAAAGCTTCGAACTCTTAAAATTCTTAGACGTTTCGAAACTCTTCATTGTCTTGAAAATCTTCAAAGCCATAAAACATTGGAAGGTTTGTAAGAATTGAAACTCCTGAAATGTTACATCTATCACGAAACAATGATTTACGTAATGTTAGAATTGAGATGAATAACAGTATTAACGTATCACGAGTATTATAATATCATGAAACCTTGAAAATCGCACACAATCCGCGTATTAAGATTATCAAGATTTTTTTAATGTTCAAGACTTCAACATTTTGAAGAGTTTCAAGAATAAAGTTGATGTTCTTGGCGCACTGGTTCGATCAATTTAATTGAAAGCAATTTTGCAATAGATTAATTTCGACGTTTCGATTTTGGTTTAGACCCTTTTCAAGAAAATAGCGATTGAATCTGTGAATTATTAAAAAACAAGACCGAAACGTCGAAATTAATATATTGCAAAATTGCTTTAAATTAAATTAATCGAACCAGTGCGCCGAGAACATCAACTTTGTTTAAGCATACGATCGAAAAAAAGAAAAGTTAGTTTCAAGAATACTTATGAATTAATGTTTTCGGCGCAACGATTTCGTTCTATTTTTAAATAAATAACTGTTATGCAAATATGCCTGACGTTTCGGTTCCCGTTTGAACCTTTATCCAAGGTAAATTGCAACTAAAAACCAAAGAAAATGTGTATATTGAAAGGTATGTAATGTAAATGGATTGGAAAAGAAGAAACTATTAATACAGACTTGCTATTAAATTTACTAATCCTTCGATAAAGGTGCAAACGGGAACCGAGATGTTAGGCATGTTTGCATAACAGCTATTTATTTAAAAATTGATCGAAACCGTTGCGCCGAAAACAATAATTCATAAGTATATATATTTACGATCTATACAATTGATTAGTTTCAAGAATGTCTGATTTCGAATAAATATCGAATTAATTCGAAACTCGGTGATTAATTTGTTCGAAAACTTGCAAGACGGAATATTGTATGCCCATCGCTATCGATGAGTATGCGATTGTGTTCGTTGAAATTTCGTATGTTCCATGTGCTCCAACTCAACAGCGTTTGCGTCCCGTGATTCATCGTCAAATATAAACAGAAACTGTTTCGTCGGATAACAATCGTCGGAGTAACGTCACTCGGCACAGTCCGTCTCACAGTTTCGTAGACACGAGGAATTCTTTTCCTATGAGAACGTTAGTCGATAATCAGGCTTGTGCGAGAACCCGAAATCTCGGGAAACCCGACGCTCAGGACGGGTTGGGAAATCTCGGCCGAGACGGGTCGGGTTCCTGAAACGTATCGCACTTTCGGGAACCCGACCCGTCTCGGCCGAGATTTCCCGACCCGTCCCGAACCCGAGAAATCCGGGTTCTCGCACAAGCCTGTCGATAATATGTTTACTGCGGTGCAATATAGTGTATTACATCGCTTGTATCCTGGCTTGTGGAATGAACGGATGATCCAAGCTCCGACAGAGAGAAAGAGAGGGAGGGAGAGAGAGTAACTTGACTTGAATGAAGAGAAGTCTCCGGAGAGAAACTCGAGGAAAGGATCCCATCTGCCGGAAAATTAAGATCGGCCCCGTGCAGTTCAATAGACTGGGATGAGTGAGAAAGCGGAGTACTGGTCAAATGTCGTTCGATTAACAGGAGCATCTCGTCTCTTTTGCAACAACAGCGTTTTATGGTCTCCGTCGTCTCCGAATAGCCAGTGCACTGAGAAGATTGAGTTGTTTGTAGATACATTAGATTGTTTTACTCTGATAAATGAGATCCGCGGACCTTCAGGATTCCCCTCAGAAGAATAAAAAATAAAGATCCATTTCGAAACGAGTTCGCTTGCTAAAAGATAAAAAAACGATTCTATTGCACGATTGCAAAAGTTCCTGAACGATTTTCAGAGACCTTAAGGCCTTCTTTGTTCATTCAGTTTCTACAAAATAAGAATCCATCGGCTTGCAAAACGGTGGAAAATAATTATAGAAATGGTGGTGGACTGTATTATTAATTAATACACTGCGGATTTTTGTGCAAAATTAAAATTGTCGCACGGAAGTTATTTATTTAAAGGGGTCGATTCGCGTTTCTAGGGTCCAAAACTGTAAATCTGGAGTCGGTGAAAACCGTGCCGGGGAAATTTGTGTCGGTGATTTCCATGGAAATCTGAGGCACCCTTTGAGGCACCAGTTGAGTGGTAAGGGTTAATGCTCGATAGGTTTAGCGGTAAACGAACGTGCGACGCGTGGCCATTGTTCCGGTCGTTCAATATTCGACGCGAGAGTCTGTTACCGGGAAAGTTGGGCTTCGTCTGGACAGGGGCATTCGTCGCGTCGCTGTCTGAGAAACATTGACTCAGCGTCGGGACGCATACGTCGCGAGGCATTCGAAATTCCACGAATATTCCCCGCCGCGATGTAAAAACCTCCAAACACGCTGAACATTTTCACAGCCCGTTCCTCTTGGTACCCCTGGCCCAACAACTCGAATCGCCACGTGATCGCGGACTTTCCCTCTCCCGCGTCCATCTACCGGTTTAGAATAACCTGAAGCTCCGGAGGTTCGGACCATTCGCGAGTTCGATCCCGAGTTGTTCGCGCTCTTGTTCCGTTTCTTCTTGGGAAAAGGCTCCTCGCACAGCACTTCGTCAAGCCAGAGTGGAACTTTCATTCGACAATGGAAGTCGCTAAAGGTGCGTGGAACAAATTCAATTCAATCCACTTTTCGTGCCGGATCCGCCGCGGTGCCCGATTCCTATGTGAATGTCCGCAAATTGGATTTGAATTTCGAGCATCAGCCGACCGCCCCGACCCTCGATTCCGAAATCCTTCAGCGTCCGTGCGGCTTTTACGGGAAACAAAAGAACTGCTTCGGGATTTGTCCACGGGAACGCAATTTGCCGTAAGATTACTCCGATGAATTTAGTTTCGTAAACGGTATCTGGAGATCTTGTCGTTAAACCAGTCATATTTCGAAAGTGACTCCGCGGTGACTCCTGGCTACCATACTCATTGGGAGTTGATATAATTGGTTTTCGATCGTAATTTATCTAAAGATAGTATAAATATTTATTTGCGGCGCATTGGTTATAAATGTTATAAATGATAGAACCAATGCGCCGCAAATAAATATTTATACTCATTGGGAGTGTTGCTTTCGATTAAGATTAAAGCTTTGCTACCACAAGCATCATCGAGAGTTTTAGTGCATCTGCTCACACTTACTCCGGTAACACTAGGGTCATTTCACGCGAAATCGGACAATTTTTGGAATACTGTTTCGGATTTTGTTTCAATTTGAATATGTTGTAGTCTTTACTGACTTATGAAAAATTCTCAAAGGATTTTTCAATACCTTAATATACAGAAGTAGTGTAAAAAAACTTCCATCCTTTATTCATTAAATTATAAGACTAAAACTAACAAACCGACGCAAATGAGTTTTTCGGGGCTTATAAAGAGTAAAGTATCTACTAAAATTGTTATCATTTGAAAAAAAAAATGTTTTTCTCGCCATTTATTTTTCAATTATTTTAAGCAGTGTTTTTATAGCAGGGAACTTTTTAAAGAATTGTAAAAACGAAGATACAGTCCCACAAGTGTCCTCTTTACAGACCTGTTTCTAAACAAGCAGACACTTTAAAATTGATAAAAATAAATTTATTTGAAGTGCACGGTTGCACACAGTGGGCTGGATCGAGAAATCTGGATGAAATTTACACTACAATACATTAAAAAAAAATTATTCCTATCTACTGATAATTATTGTAACAAATATATATATTTTTCCCACTTTTCTTTGTGATATCATATCTAACTTTAAAACTAGATAAAAGTGTCCGGGTTTTAGGCGTAAATCCTGGGCTTTTATACCGTTCGTCCCGGATTCGCGATTTTATATATGACTACCCTACTTGTTAGTGTTGTCTTTGATGATAGCTTTTGCTACCATAAGCATCATCGAGAGGCTTGTATTCCTCTCGCAAAATTAGCTAAATCGTCTGTTCACAAACAAGTACGTTATTCATAGCTTATTAATTCTACGACTAAAATACCTCGATAATACACATGAAGCGGGTGTCGGGGACACCGGCTGTACGCTCAATTAGAGACCGCCGGAAGACGAATCACTCTGGCAGAGAGTGTACACGTGCTCGACATCGTGCTAACAAAATTGTGGTTGTTCGCAGTGAACGAATCCGGGAACAGCCTGGTGGAGCAGTCTATGAACGTGACATCGGCGTCGAAATCGGTTGCGACGAAATCAGTTGCGCAGAGCGTGCAGACGAAGTCGGTGATCGAGTCCTCGACGTCTATCAAGTCGGTGTCCTCGTCGTCAACCAGGTCGCGCGAGTCGATGGAGTACGAGGAGACGGTCGAGTACAGCGATTAGGCGGCATTCATCATATCATTCAGAAACCCCATTTTTCGACGTCGTTCCACGCGGGAGAGGACGCAGGCGCGGTATTTTTGTCTCGGACCAGCGCGGCGTGTGGCTACACTTCATCGAATGATTTGAGAAGATGTGCGTGACGCTGCTGGAACCGTTTGAAAAACTCTTCGCGTTCCTCAGAGCTATACCGATGGTAATCCGGCCTGGCAAACACCATGGAATGCCCTTCCACGTTTTGCATTCCCATTCGAGAAGAGCCTGGTGAGGAACGTGCAGACGCTGCGAATGAACGTTCGCCAAGATGACGTAGCCGTGATGCACTTGGGACCACATCGGAGAGAAGCAAAGTCGAACGATCGACAGGTCAAGGCATCCAGCAATCGGGCTGCGCGACAGAAATAACCATCGTCTTGTGATAATGAAAAGAAAAAGGATTCGAAGAAACGTTTGAAAACCTCGAGAGCTGGCTCGTCTCCAATCGGCGTGGGTCACCGCCAAATACCGGCTCGCTTTCCTTCGGATGCTCCCCGATCGTCTGTCCGATCCTTCATTCAAGCACCCTCCCTCCCCGGCATCCTCACGTCGCCAACCCCCAAACTTCATCGACAGACCGTTCCATAATCTTTGTACAATAAAGTTTCTAAGATATTGATTCTCTTATTCGACGAGTGTTTTCGGTCACCTGTCCACTTTGTTGCGAAGCACTGTGATGTCTCAATATATGCGGAAGTAAATAGTACATAGTCAAATATTTCATTTGAAATCGTACGTGCACTTTTATAAATAAAAGATTCTATCCGCTAGAAAAAGTTTTTGAAGCAGTAGTTTCATTCGAAGGTTTCCCAAACTAGCGAGAATTGTATTTAAAATATTTTATTCTTGAGAATATTAAATGCTAACGTAAATAATCTTGAATTTCCTAAGGGAGATATCTTAAATCGAAATAGAAACTGGGATTACCTTTTAAAAGAGACATTTAAAAATTGCTGGCAGTTATGACATTTAGGGTAAAAGTACCAATTACCAAGCCCCACTCGGTTATCAGACACAATGCAAACTTTTTAGAAATTAATAGAAATAACATGAAGTACTTAGTATTATTTTATTTTTAAGAATATAAAATTGATGTTTCTTCTTCGTATATAAATCAAAAGTATTACACTAACTTTTGTTTAAGATATAGAAAACATTAGCTAAAAGCCCTATTCCCTGAGACAATGCAATTTTTCGTTTGCGATGACAGAGTATGCCAAGAAAATGTGTTACACCAGAGAATAATAAAATAATGATTTCATTGTGCTACGGCAAAAAAACTTAATTAATTAATTTGATGTTACAAATTTTTGTGTCCGGTAAGTAAGACACAACTTTATTAATATTTCTTTTGCTATTCACGATAATTATACATTTTGATCTTTACGATAAATTAAATTTTACGATACAGAAAAGAGGCTGATAATCGATCGCTTATCATAAATAATGCAATATAAAGTTGTCACTAAATATTCGGTAACTAGTAACTTCACCCTACTAGATTTCGTGGCAATTTTAATTTAAGTAAAGAAACGAATTGGAGTTGATGGTAGGTATTCTGAGAAAATGACCTAGGACGACGAACTAGGAAGAATATTAATAAAGTATTATTAGTTTTTGGTTTGATAGTCACTTACGATATTAAGCTTACTGTTGCACCATATCCATTGATAATGGCAATATTTTTTCATGTATTTTTACATTTTCAATTGTGCTAATCTTCTGACTAGTCTTTTTATCAGCAAGGTGTATGCGTTCTTCATCTCTGAGATTTCTTACATGCTTTTGTTTCTAATATAAAATACTGCACGCGTAGTTTATGCTTCTCGGAACACAGTTCGTTCGTTCATAAGAAAAGTGACACAGCACAAAACATATTTCTAAAGCAAGTACAATAATAAGTAGGTATACATATAAACTGCGGTGTGCTTATAAGTAATGTACCTAACAATTCTAACCAAGTATCTAAATAAAAAATTATTTCTAAGTTGGTTATATACAATGAAATAAATTGGCAATTTTAGGTAATTTTCAAATGGCTCTCCTGTAAAATTTCTTTTTCTTGACATGCGTCAATTTTATTCTGAATGAACGTATGGCATTATTACGCATTACGCAAATATGACAAATATGAAAGGAAACACTGTTCAAGCGATGAAATTTATTCAATCAAATATTTCCTTATTTATTAATTTTGGCAATAAATCATTGAACCAAATGGAAAATATCTTATTTATTAAATATTTGGATATTTGATTGGATATTTGATTGGATATTTGATTGGATATTTGAACTATATCATCCTGTTTTAGTCAAAAAACAAAAAACAGGTAGATTATTAAGAACTGGTCCAATTAATTGGAAAAATACGGCAGTTATAGCATTTGTTAAAAACATTTCAAAAGATATAAGTAGGATTTTTCGAAAAGTAAGAATACATACAATTTTCAAAATACCTTGTTATTTAAAATCTTTGTTTCCACCTATTCAGGACAAGCTACCGTATTTAAAAAATTCAAATGTTGTTTATTCAATCCTTGTTTGGAATATGATTTGGTATATATTGAACAAACGTCCAGAAATTTAGAAACACGAATTACATAACATAAACATAATGTATTCTTGCCACCAATACAACATACAGCGTTGACGAAACATTCGCTAGAATTAGATCACAGATTTGATTTTGAGAATATCAAAATAGTTGATAAAGAAACTAATTTACATCAAAGGTTATTACTGGAAACAATTCATATGATTAGACATCCTAACGTAAATCTTAGGTACGAAACTCCTAAGATACATGAATACTACGCAACGCTACTGAACCAGTAGCGATACATGATGAATTCCTTTCCAACCAAAATAACTTACATTTACATTCTCAAAATAATTAATAATTTTATAACAAATACAATTAATTGTATGAAGTCCATCTAATTAAAGTTGAATGTTAATTAATTAATGAATTTACCTTTATGGTATATTCACCTTGATTGGCTATAAGATACATTATGTTTCTCAAATTTACCGCCTAATATCGATTGACATAACCTAAATTGATGTAGAATATACTAACAAGGAGAGTGCTAGGACGTTGTCACACCGATTTAGTAGAGACTCTGTATACTTATAGATCTCGATTTCCCATTTACGAATATATACCATTATAGACGCTAACACTCAATAGTTTTTGAAACATTCATAAACAAAGTTCTTACATTACTGCTTAAATCTGCTATTGTAGAGGAGGCATACAACGAATATTTATTTTAGAGGTATATAACGAATTAATTTTGTCTAATTTATTTATAATTTATTAATACGTTTGTTCTTTAACTTGTATATAAATAAATGTGCAATATCTTACGAACAAGTTACTGTTACACAGCGAATTTATTTATAATTTATTAATATTTTTGTTCTTTAACTTGTAATAAATGTGCAATCTCGTATAGACAAGTCAATGTTGTACAGCGAATAAATAATATAAAAAAATATGAAAAAAAAATTTTCACCAAACGAGAATCGAACCCTAGCCCACCGGGTGGAAATCTCGTTGTATACCACTTAAAAACTTTGTTTATGAATACTCAAAATCTATTGAGTGTTAGCGTCTATAATGACATATATTCGTAAATGGGAGATCGAGATCTATAAGTATACAGAGCAGGCTTGTGCGAGAACCCGGATTTCTCGGGTTCGGGACGGGTCAGGAAATCTCGGCCGAGACGGGTTTCGGCCCCGAAACTCTTTCCGGGCCTCGAAACCGTTCGGGATCCCGAAACTCTTCGGGATTCCGAAGCGTTTACGGGTCTTACTCGCCTATGGCTCTTCGAAACGTGATCCCAAGAGTGCTCTCTCCCTCTTGGGAAACGTATCGCACTTTCGGGAACCCGACCCGTCTCGGCCGAGATTTCCCGACCCGTCCTGAGCGTCGGGTTTCCCGAGATTTCGGGTTCTCGCACAAGCCTGATACAGAGTCTCAACTAAATCGGTGTGACAACGTCCTTGCACTCTCCTTGTCAGTGTCTTGTTAGCAGGCATGGAGGACATACGTTCATTACGTTTGGCCATCATGTTCATATTAAATCATTAAATCACATCAAAAACAAGTAAGTTGGCTTTATGATCATAATTCACTAACATTTTTGTTCCATGTTTTAATGTTTAACGATGCATATCGAAAATTGTACAACATTTATATATTTTCAGACGCAATACAAATATATCTTGAAAATGATTCAAACTAGAATCGAAACGTCGATGAATATTTGCTAATTTGTAAAATTGTCTTTTTGATTTCTCAGTAATAATTGATCGAACCTTAGCGCCGAGAGCATTAAACATTTATTGTTAACAATAATACGAACGAGATAAGAGACATACTTATTTATTAAATTACATTGCTTGGATAAAAAAATTCGGCTCTCTATTTCACCTTAAAATACCGAAATTACTTTCTTGCCAACCGAATATTTTCATGTTGGTGGCGAACTGTGCGCGAACGATTTCAGAAGATCCTCGACACGGTTCAACGGGCTGCACGAGACCCATTTCGACGATCGCCAAGCAATTTTCGTAACCTTTGCTCCACGCGCACCCAGCGTCGATAAAAGAAGGTGAAAGAAATATCATCGGCGTAACCAGGGACGCGAGTTAATTCGTCTTGGATACTGGCTATAGACTGATGTCGTTTTCGAGATCCAATTAATCCAGATTCAACGAGACTTGTGAAAAAGGTCAGATCAGCGTTCATGATCGGCCAGCGCTGTGGGACGTAGGGTAGGGGTGGGGATGGCATCCTCGATTCAAAGGAAAAGCCAAACATGAACACGTTGCTCGACAAAGGAGAGATTACAACAGCAGGCTTTCTCTGCGATCGACAAAAGGTATCGAAACTGCAACAATCTTTCCATCGATTGGCTGGAAGAGCCCCGAACCAGCGTCTTCACACGGTACCCCAAAATCGTGAGACCTTCAGAATTAATTGTATTCAGACTGGACGTACCATCGCCGGTTAATTTACATTATTTCACATCAATTACTGCATTGTTATTGAATTCTTTCTCATTCTTCATTCAAACACATATTGCTATAGAAGTTGCAAGAAAATCAATTTGGTATTGGAATTTTGATGAAACAACGTAAGGGAGTCAGGAGCTAAAAAGTTCCCGAGGTAATTTGTTCCGGTTATTATTCATAAAAAAGGAGCGTTCAATTCTTTTTCAGTAGGTTTTGTTATAGGTGTGGGTAAAGACACTCTGTCATCCATTTTTGTGGCGCCCGCGGTAGCGTAGCGTGTGTTTTTAACGTTTAGTTACGTACCAGATAATTAAATATTATATATCTTTACTTAATATCGATGTCATGGATTCTTTTATCCTTAACGATCAAATGATATTGAAGAACATGTTATAATAGGTTTTATTAGTTATTTCTAGAGGTGTGCGAGACCGAGACGAGACAGGAACAGGAGCGATGTTCGGTATCGGTACGGGGTCTTAAAACTTTCGAGTTTTCCAAAAATGTTCAGGATTTGTTACTAAAAAATAATATTACAAGATTCCGTATTAGAAATCCATTTTCGGAATCAACTCCCGACTGATACGAGTCTTCCCATCCCGTCCCAGGTATCGGCTTTCGGGAATTCTCGGAATCCACAGTTGTGCAGAATTACAATTGAATTACTCCAGGATTATAATTACAAAGTAATTGAATTACATTGTAATTCAGTTATATTGTAATTTATGATTCAGATCTTCATTTAATTAAATTACATTGTAATTCGTAATTGCAATGTTGTACGATTATAAAATACATTGTAATTGTATTTATACATTATGAAAAAATACATTATGAAAAATGAAGTAATAGGCAAGAAGAGGTTGAAAAATCCATGTGAAGGTTTCAAACAGAAGGAATTTATTATTTATAAATTTACTAGCTGTTCGTGACGTGCCTACAACACACCTTCAATTATATTATATTTCAATTATATCGTGTTTCAATTATATTGTATTTCAATTACAGATTTGATTAAAATATTTAGTGATTGAAATACAATGTAATTCAATTACGCAATTGAATTTTGCAATGTAACTGAATTAGCACAACTCTAGCACAACTATAACCTAAATATTGTTGTAATTTTCTAATGTGACTTGCATCACATTGTTCCGTAACAACTTGCCTCGCTGTAACTCCATGCATATGTAGTATTTTGATATTAAAAAGGTATTTTATGTTTATAGTATCATATAGTTAGTGTTTTACTTAAAAAAAACAATCGCGAAAAATTTCAATATCTGTCACATGAGTTTGTTCATATTTATTAAAAAACAAAAAAAATGGACATTATTCGGCAGCATAATTTGCATTATTCAGAAGTATACAACTACGTAGCAGTTTTCGTAGCTGCATGTTTGCGAATAATACAAATTACGCCTCGTAAACGGAAACATAGAAGTTTTGAGAGAGGTAGCGTCCTAGATCGATCTTTTATCTATGACTACTGAAAACCTCCATTTTTGAATTATCGAGAAATGAGAACGCGAATCCCGAACTCTTGCAATCCTGGAAACGAGTCTATCGCCTTAAATGCACGAACACCCACAATATCTTCATGGAATATCCCGGTTTCCAGAATAAAAAGTGCTATAACAGAATAACATGTTTTACGTCAAAGTAACCTCCAAAGCACACCAGTTTCCACGCAGCTCCCCCCCCCCCCCCCCTCATCCCTCACCCGGGGAGAAAAAGGTGATGAAACTACGCGTGAAGGGTTCGAGAGGAGGTGAGTTTAGTGGTAAGCAGAACTGGGGATGAAACTTAGTGCTTCCCCCTAAAAAATTCGGAACGCCTAGCGACCGGACTCGCAGGACCGGTGGGAAATGTTGGTGAAAGTTTCGCAGGTCACGAAGTTCCAGCGGGTCTCGTTTACGACTTTCATCGTGGCATTTCTATCGTAGGAGAATTTCAATATCTTCGGTAAACACGGCAAAAAAGCGCGGCGCACTATGAACTTTACAAAGGCATTTTGTACGTGCCGCCAATTGGATCTAGAAAGGGAATGAATTTTTTGATGACAAGAGCATGGTGGCGGGCTCGCATATTTTCCTTTAAACGCGATTACGCGGACCTGGGCTGCTGATCGATAAAGGTGGTTCTCGTCAAATTTCGCAGACTGGTCTTACCGCCAAACACACACTGTTGGTCAAAATTATAAAACAATGCATTCGGCGGTGGACCTAGGTATGGGTTTTATGAACTACAACCCAGGGCCTTGTTCAGCCAAAGAGCCCCCATCGCGGTAAAAAAAAATAAAAACAATTTAAATCAAAAATTTAAAAAAAAAGTATTCAAAACTTTTTAGTACTCGAGTTAATTTGAGACGTACCTGAACAACTTTAGCACAGGGCCCCAAAATTAACGATCCACCGCTGACCCTATTTAACGCTCATTAGCGTTTGTATACAGGTAGAGATGTGCCTCATCAATTCTCGAGAATATCGGCATAGTTCTCGATAATGCTCGACTTGTCGACAATGTCGATTACTTATCGATAATTGTCTCAGGTCTATCGGTAAATAAATGCGAAGACAATTCGAAACGTGAGGCACACAAAAAGCTGTAGGAATTGGAAGATGTAAAAATGATTTTTCAATAAAACTTTGTGAATGTATAGTGCGTACCTAGAACTACGAAAGGCGTGTTTTAAAGGGTCTAGCCGGATAAGCATGGGCCAGCGGCCCCGCTCCTATTT
>CM052335.1:785645-824871 GCA_028455595.1 Lasioglossum vierecki | reverse complement strand
TCTCTGATTCTCGTCAAGTTCCGAGAACATTGACGGATGCTAATATTAAAGTGAAATCTGAGCAGAGGAAAATATCTTTCGAATCCCGTTGCTGTAGAAAGGAACGATCCATCACGATTGCAACAGCGCAGTGACGTTGTGGTTCAACAAGTTTATTCTCGGGACGGAAAATTGACAAGACACAAATTTGATTCTACATTTTAAACTGTAGTAAATGCTCTTAATATAAACTCTATTCTGTGTTATACAGTCTTATAACGTGATTGATTCGTATCGAGTTTTCTACTACATTTACCGACGTATCATGGTAACCATAAACAGTGATGTATTCTGGGAATGATAGATGAATTTAAATGATAATAAAGATAATTGCATAAAAATTACACTGAATTATCATGAAACGTAGTCCCCAACATGTTGCACTGTTGCAACAAAAATGAGACAAGTCAAAAACCTGATTATTCAGAATTACGTAAACATTATTACATAAATCATCAAAAGCATATTAACTTAACATTGTTGTCTAGCTGCCAGGTGCCATTTGTGTCGTTCAATAACAAAATAACAACTCAAAGTATATCAGTTCTATGTGGGTCAGATACAAATAAAAAAGTAACAAGTTAAAAGGGTTGTTTTAAGGGTTTTAAAGCTAAAATAACAAAGATTACATTATTATTGTATACTTTAAGATTATACACTGTCTACAATATCTTATTACGTTAGAAATAGATTTTCGCTGTTTCTGAAAAATGTAGTTCGTTCGACTTGTGACACTTTTGTCGCGAGGGTGCGATGCATATAAAATTTTGTAACACTTAACCAATGATTATCTAACTATTTTTAGGAAAAACAGTGAAAAGTTTGAGTTAAAAGATTCCGGTTTGATTTGGAATTTTGAAGTCCATTTGTCTTGCGCCGCATCGTTACATTGATTTGGAAATTCCAAAGACGATAATAGAGCGCGTTCCTCGCGTACCAACCCGATTACGTTTCCCCCGCTTTCGAGATTAGTATCGCCCGCGGCGTCCTTTCGTTTCCGTTGAATTGCGTACAACCCGACCTGGAACGAGAACAATGACAAACGAAATGCGCGACATTGCTCGTCTATTGATCAAGTCGCAGTTTTCGCTTGACTTATCGTCCCCCCCATCATCAACCCATTGATTACGAGTTAATTATGATAAATTTCTGTGTCGTTTACCGGTGGTTTTGTGTTCATTACGGGATTGTTGATTATAAGTAGACAAATTATACAAAAATTATACAAAATAAAAAATGTTTGCATCGATTGCAAGACACAGGAGCCAAATGAAAAATTCTTTCTTCTTCTAACGATCTTATTAAGGTGAAACTAATACACTGGTGGTCTTAAATCTTCTTAATATGTCCATTGTTTTGAACTGTGCGTTCCTATATGCTTTTTTTTTGTCATAAATACATAAAATCCGCAGTCTAATTATAAGTGACGCACAGTCCGTTGAAAAGCCCTGTTTCTGAATGAAATTCTATTATGTACAAGGTGTATAAAAATTAAAAAATAATGGCCATCCGTCCTACGGGTGAATCTACATTTCTGGTTCGGTGGACATTTGTAAAAGAAACTTGTTGCATAATTGTTTACAACGAAGGAAATTGTTGTCAGTCTTTTTATTATTTATTATTTACTCTTAACGTTTATTTATTATTCATTACTTAATATTTCAATAAAAATTTGCTCAACTTTGATTGTCAGCGAACTGTGACGACGCGTCGTTATCGTAATGCGATTATGCACGGCCGGAAACGGCGGAACAAATTCGACGCAAATCGATCAATTTGACAATGTTAAAAGCATTTTCTCCGAAATTATATCGTGGCAATTTCAATTATATGGCGACAGGATGTAATCTAATGATGCGCGTGGCGTCGTCCCAATCGTTCGTCAATTTGTATTCCGCTTGCCACAGTCATTTTTCGTGCTTGTCCGCTCGCTACATAAATCCCTTGTAACAGCAGAGGATCTAGCGAAAACAAAATTAATGGAGCACGCCTGCGCACCTGGCGACTATGGTCGAAACAAAACCAATTAGCTGGTTCCGCAACTTGTTCTACTTCGCTGTTGAAGTTCCAACAGTGTAAATCTTTTACACTCTTGTAAATCTTGAGTGTGTAAATCTTCTACACTCTTCGTTACAAAAGTGAGATTACGCACAAGGAAGCTCCGAGTTGTCGATGCGATCACAGATAGCTCAAGCAATTCGTTCAATTCAAATAACATCTTCAATCTCCGTCGAACGTTTCCTGAAGTTAAAAATTTTATGTTGTAAAGCAGAGAAGATTTTTTTCCATGCTTAGACATTATCCAAATAAATTATTTGAAAAATAATCGTTGAGATAATATATTATCTTATTTGGGTACACGCCATTTGAAATAATCATATGTTAGTTTCTTTAAACAGGAAAATCATTCTTTCAAAATTATCCTATTTTATTTGGATTTCAAATGAAATTTCAAGAGATTATGCACGGTCCCTTGATTAGTTCGGATAATCGAAGTCCTTGGTTACGGTGGATGAACCAGGTAAATATGAGTGAATTTGTGTGTCGTGTTTGGTGTCATTTTACAGACAAGCGTCACAAATATGTGTCACGAGCAAAGCAGTTCGATCGTATTACCAATTAGTATGGCCACACCAATACTCCGGTGTCGATGATTTGTTTATATCCTTCTCCGCGGTTAACGCTGACAGCTAGAAATCAAATAATAGTGTCTACACACGATAGAAGCTACAGTTTTCGCGTGTGTATATCGAAACATTAAATTTATTGAACAGTATTTAATGGAACCTTCAATAACAATAGCAATTTTCAATGTTTTCAATGTGAATTAACAAGTCACCCTAAATAATGTCGTCTAATAGTCTCATTTAAGATTACAATGTAAAAGAAAATGTCAATGTTTTCTTTTGGAACATAACATTTATTGGAAATTCTATTAACCCTTTACATACCTTTGTCTAGTGACTCGACATCAGAGATAGATATAGAGATTTATTTATATTTTTTAGTTAAAAACAGATATAGTTTCCACAAATATAAATTACAACAAAGTTTGAGAGCTATATTTAACATAATTAGTAAACGAAATTGTTTAAAATGAGTTTGTTGGCAACAAATTTGAAAAATAATTCCAAGTGCTAAGGGTTAATAGACTTCCGGTAGATAAAGTGTAAATTGGATACACATTGACCGTTATAATTTTCCGGCCGTGCGCGCGTTTGTCTCCTAATAAAGCAGGATACTGTCCGACTATGGTCGTATCGCGACGACGCCTCGCATGGTCGTTTCGTTCGATTTTCTTCGACTTTCGTTGGGAGAGGCCATAAGTCTTCCCTGCTCTGACAGAGAAGAATCTTTTATGCCCGCGGGAACGATGTTTACACACAACCTGCGGAGAAACTGATTCTCAGGATAAAAATTTATGACAATTGGGACCGCCACGCTAGAGTCGCCAGATAAGGGGAAATGACGGAAAATGAGGGGAAAAAGTTACCCCTCTCTGCGCCAGTACAGGATTAGTCACGTGGTATTGTGACCAGACCTGGGTAAAAAATATTTCAACTAAAAAATACAAATATTTGCAAATACTATCTCTCAAAATTGTGTTACATATCATTCATTTGAAACAGTAATTTAGTATTACTTTCAAATGAAAAATATTTCAACTAAGAAATACAAATATTTACAAATACTATTTCTCATAATTGTTGCATATGTATCATTTGAAAGTAATTTAATTACTGTTTCAGAAATTCTGGTTCAGAAAGTAATACTAAATTACTGTTTCAAATGAAACATATGTAACAGTTGTAAGAAATAGTATTTGCAAATATTTGTATTTCTTAGTTGAAATATTTTTTAACAAGGTCTTATTGCGACATATGCACGACAGAAACGGAACCTTAGACCATAAACAGGATGGGCTGGAAATCGTAATACAACCATAGGGCGATTCTAAGTGCAAAAATAAGTCAAAAAGAAGGAATAAAATTTTTTCGTTTCCCAGCTCGGTTTCGAGAAAATCGAGATTAAAGTTCCGTCAGATGCGCGTGTTTCGGTATATGTGGGAAGTAGAATTGGTCGATCATGGTCAGACGCGTTAGATGATTCCTATGCAATAGCACGTGTATTCGCTGCATTTTCGAACACGATTTTTTCGAAAACGAGCTGCCAAACGGAAAGATGTTGTTCCTTTTATTCGAATAATTTTTACATTCATTAGATTGGCAACTAAATTCACTACCTTCTGTTTCGTAATTCTGTTAAGTTTATCATTATAACCTCATTCAGTGACACCATCTCCTCCGATGATGGAGACGTTGGAGAGGGTAGTGTGGGACTCCGCTCCCCCTCAGATGGAATTGCACATTGCCTCATGCGCATTCTACCGCCTATACCCACTAAATCCTCACGTCCAAGGCCCTTTCCGGTCCCTGTTTTTCTCCCTTTTTTATGTCAATCCCCGCACTCCGCGACCCGCTATCCGCATTCAGCTGGCGAGAGGGTTTGACTCAATGCCACACCTGTTCTTGGCCTTAACCTCATTCAGTGACCATTCCTTTAGAACTGTGTATCATTGGGAAGCTCTGAATTGTTGCGATAAAATACTCGAGCTTAAAAAATATATATGAATGCCTTTGTTTCAGAAAATGTGGAGGTCGCGAACTTAGTTGCCAACCTAATAGAATCACCCTCTGCCCGGTTGTACTACGATTTCGCAGACACCCTGTATACTTATAGACCAGGCTTCAGATAACATTCCGTCTACCACCGGGAGTTCCAACTTGCACCCCTCTAAGAACCGCAAGGTCCCCACCATTAGTCAAACCATTTCCCACTACTACGTACAAGACTAAATTGATGTTTTTAGCACAAATATTCGATCCTATGTTACTAACTAAGCAATTTTGCAAATAACTATAACTTTTTTCAACGTTTCGGTCTAGTTTAAGACCATTCTCAAAAAATATATAATTGCGTCTGTCAAAATTAAATCACTGTTTTTATTATATAGTTTCAGTTAACTTTCGTGTTAAAAAAACAAAAAGAAAGGAAAGAAAAAGGAAAACCAACGGTTTCTATGGAGCAATCTTACTCGCTAAGTGAAAAATGATTTAAAAGTTACTATTATAAACAAATGCTGGCCACATGCCTTGTACTACGTACAAGGTGTTTCAGAATTATATTTCGTGACAAGAGTTGGGCAAAAATTGTATTTAAATAAAAATTTTGAATAAAGTGGGGTTTTAAACTTGCTTCATTCAAACGTTTTACTTAAATAAAATTTTGGCCCACCTATGGTCGTGACCACTATAGCGTAATTCTGCACCTCTGAATCAGTGGAGATTTGTTACAAAAGTCGACCACAAAATTCACTTTAACATTGGATGTCAAAGTCAAAATTGGTTTTCCATGAATCGTACAGTACTGATCGCAACGTAAAAAGTCTAAAAGTAAATTATTTTTTACCACGTTTTTATTAGCTCGCTTTCTTGTTCGTCTGTTTGTCTGTTATTTCATATGTCTACAGAGGGTGTTCTAAGATGGTCCTAAACATAGATAAAATGATTCTACTTCAGAAAATATAGAACCATTTTTTCCGATTTGTCTTCTAATTTCCGAGAGATTTGAATTCGAAACTTCGGCAAACACGCGTGCTATTTAATAGAAATCGTCCGACGCGTCTGGTCATGACCGACTCATTCTACTTCTTGAGAACGCTAGTTGGCGAATTTTCTCGAACAAAATTCTGTATTTTCGACTTATTTACCGTGAAGAATCATCCCCTCCACGTTTATACTATTTTCAGGTACCCTGTAGAATCTTTAACACTAGCCTTACGGAGCTCTAAAAATAACTATTTCACATTATTCTATAAACATAACAAGAATGTGTCTATCCAAATCTTTACAATCTTAGTCGCTTAATAATCGCAAATTAAGAAAAGTAGAATCCGTCACTTTGATGGGTCTCGAAAACCTAGTGTTAAAAAGTCTTTTTTTAAGAGAATAGTTGAATCGACGCTTATAGTTCCTTCGAGACTTTTGTTCGTCGCGTTGAGTGTACTATAGGATGCAATAAAAAACAATCTTGAAATTCAAAATTTGTCTACAAAAATTACGAATTGCATAAACAGTCGCAATCTAGTTATCAAGTTCTTAAAAAGTTTCAAATGCAAAAATTTGGGCTAAACTGCACTATTTTCTTTTTACAAAAATCAATAATTGTCTATTAGAACGATCAGTAATCAATCAAGGGTATCACGTATTAATATGAATGCGTATGTAAATACTGGGTTTATTAGTATTAATATGTATATGAATATTAATACGTAATTAATATGTAATACTTTTCACCTATCCTAATGCTGAAATCATGTTACAAGAAAACCGTGTCACAAACAAGGTATCGTTGCGTGTGCAGTGTGCACCTAAATGTGATTATTGTACGTAGAGTATCAATTAGTGCAGTTAGTCGATAAAATATTGGGTTGGTGCTAAACTAAATTCGATGTTGTGGGCGGATGATCCACTTACCATGTTATTGTTTTGTGTAAGCGATTATATAGGAGGAGCCGTGCAATTTAAACGGATTTTAACTCTAATTTCATTGGTTTCATAGATCGATTTTCCTGATCTATTTGTCGAATGCCTTCCTCAACACTTAACATAAAATAACTACAACGTTAACGATATATAATAGATCGACAATAAGATAAGTGTACCTATTACTACGGTATTTTTCCCAATAAGATTAGAATACGTAAAAATAAATAATGCATTTTCATATTATTATAATCTCAGGATTTGAAAGAACATCCTTCATATAATAAAATGTAAAAACAAGACCATTTTTCTTCTATCTCGATCACTGTTGATCACATGATTGTGTACATTCTTCATATTTTCTAGATACTAGATTATTTACTAGATACCCACTTCGATACACTAAAAATATAAAAAGATTTCTTGCCTTGTTAATAAACAGTTTAAGTAAGCAGACTCGTTTTCCAGGATTACAAGGGTGCGGGATGCGTCTTCTCATTTCTCGATAAAGTGCTAGATAAAAAATCAATCTAGACCGCAACCGCCCTCAAAAGTTTTACGGTTACGAGACGTAATTTGCATTATTCGGCAGCATGTAGCTGTCGCAGCTATATGACAATAGCTACATACATGCGCAACTGTATGCTTTCGAATAATGTAAATTGCGTTGCCGTATAGTGCAAATTACGGCTAGTAAATATAAAAATAGGATTTTTCAGGGTGATCGCGATCTAGATTAATCATTTATCTAGCCCCGGGTCCGATACACCTGACATCCGACACACCGGGAATCTTTCGTGTTCAATGTTCTTACGACTTTTACTTTGAAAAACGATTTCTTACTTCTGATAAAGTATACCTCCATTGATTACTAAAAAACCCAGTATTTCCATTATCGAAAAATGAGAAAACGAATCCCGCACAATAGCAAGCCTGGAAAAAACGAGTCTACCCCCTTAAGCCTCAGCATTACGTACATTAAAGTGAAGGAGAATTACTGCGGCACAAAAATCACTAGGAATGACCCTATACTGCGATGTGAATTGCAACTACGATTAAAAACGAGTTTCACTTCAACCTTACATTGTAGGTTAGATAACTATTCGATGCACGTAAGTGGGTATGATACGATTCTAGATAAAGAGTATTATAGATCAATTAAGAAGAGATATGGCAAAAATTAAATCGAAAAGTAATGAAAAAACAGTAACGAAAATGAAAAACAAGGTAAGGAGAGTAGATGGACGAGAAGATCTACTTGTAGAAGTAAAAACTGAAGAAACAAATAAAGATTGGAGATTTTAAGCAAGTTTATATTGTAAATGCAATTGTGAAATGTTGTAAACTTGGTAATGCTCTTAATTTAAAACAGCTTCAAACAAAAGATAACAAATATTACTCCAATATTTGTTAAAAGAACGTGTTCAATTATTTACGTGATATTATTGATTAAAAAAAAATTATTTATTACTGTACTCAGGGTTTCAATCCGCAGTAATAAATACGTAGTAAATGGTACATATTTCTTAATACTTTCTAATGCTGCATCAGATTTTTAGGGCTATCAGTTTCTTTTCGAATTGAAAACACATTATTCTTCCACAAAATTCTTACACGTATTATTATTTCATAATAAATCAGGAATAATAATATTGAAATAAAGTACGATCGAAACGTGATACCGTAGTAACTGATACAGTCACCTAAAATCGATATTAAATCGTAATATTAATCTAGGTCGTAATCGTTAGTCGACCATAAATTCAACACCGTGGTCACGTGCGCGAACGTCAAGTGGGGTTCTCATTGGCCGATTACCTGCTGTTGACAGAAGTGTTGCTCCTGCTGCGTCTCGAAATAATCGAATCGCCGCGATTAACGATCCCTTTCTGCGTGATGCTGAACTCACGAAGTCGATAAAGATCGTCCCTGGATCTCGGATTGTATGCACTCTCTGGTAAACTGTGTACACGTGGCCTGATGTGATCTGGCACTGCAACACACCGTTAGGCGGTTAATTAAAGCTCTGCTATTAGTTCGGACAGGACAATTGGCAACAAGCTAAATCGATACCGAAATGGATATTCCATTAATTAGTTTATATCGCTTTTTGTTAGATGATATCCATACTGATACATCGTCGCGGGTTTTTGGCTTCCGTTAAATCTGATTACCCTATTTCCTCGAAATTCATTCGAGCTGTTCACGCGATCGAGTCGCTTTCTATCGGGACGTCAAAAATGTTTTGTACAGGGTACACGTCAAAGATCAACGCCTGGCGATGTTGTCCACACGCGAATATCGTGGCGCCAGAATTTCGACAGGGAATTTTAATTAGACATGTCGATCATACGTAAGCATCCAATTTTCCGTCAAATAAGCGCATTTTATCGAGTTCTCCAATCGCGAAACGATCAAAGTGTCGCGCGGACGCCTTTGGCTCCGAGTGGTTGTCATTTCCACCGGAAAAACGTTCGACCTCTGAAAAAAACTTGATTTTCCGTGCGTCAGTAGTGAATTTTTTCTTGTCTACCCCTCTAAATTGACAAGAATTTGTGAGAAAATGATACGCGGCAAAGAAAGTGAATGTTTTTTGTGTATAAACGTGAAATGCTTGCGCATACTATAAATCCCCATTTTCCTCAATTTTGTTATGATCACAAGGATCTTTGAAAAATGTTAAGCTCTGATACGGTGCTAGTGCATAAACTGGAGCATTAAACGATCGATCGATCGAGACGATAATAGGGTACGAGTTGATTAGAAATTAGAACGCGGCTTAATCAGTGTTCATCTGAGATAAAAGGCGGAGGTATTGCATGTCCTGGTCTGTATTACCGATGGTAATCCCATTATTGCATAACTGTGATTATCAAGGACCGCCTTTGTTTTCATACGATAGGATACATTACGAATGCATTTGAATGCATTCATTACGCCACGGAAATGGACCAACGGAATCGGAATTAAATTTAAACCGGCACGAGGCTCGCTATTCAAAGGGGGATGTCCCTTAGATCTGCTCGACTTTAGGTTAAAGGATAGCAGGTTCTTTACCTCGAAAGCCTAGACGAAGGCAGGTCATGCATACCGTATGCGTGGATGCATCAAAATGTATAAGGTACACCGAAAATACACCGTTACGAGCGGACCGATAACAACTTGCCAGCTTTTTCGTCTTCTAGGCGAAAATGTTATGTGCACAAATTAATTCGCAAAACTCACGATCAATTGCGAAATGCTTCTCCAAACGTTGAAATAAACAATTCAGCAGAAACACGTACACCTTCCAAGAACCGTCGAAAAGTTCGTTTTTAGATTTTTCAACTACATCGCACTCTACCAAACAAAATGGAAAAGATTGGACACGTAGTGTTAATGACAACGTTTTATTATTGAATTAAACAATCTGTATTCTTTCGTTTCTTTCTATTTCATATGTTTGGCATCCAAAGTTCGCAATTAAAAAATCAAATTCAATAGGTTGAATGTATCAGATTTATTTAAGTATTTTTGGATTTTTGTATAGATCTTCAAAACGTATTTTCTCTCTGTTTCGTTAATATATTTTTGTTAGTAACTTTTTGAAAAATAACGAACGACGGCTAAAATCTTTTGAAGGTATCTAGGGAGGGTTGCCGTGATAACACAGGTGAAGGTCTTTGGAGGTGGGTTTTCGTCATATTTATTGAAACAAGGAAAATGGGACAAAACTGACGAGATGTAGGGTTGAATGTTTGCAGAAAGGGTTCTTTGACCTTCGACTTGACAGATAATCTGATTATCACGCAAACAAATAAGTTTGAAGCCGATAGCAGTCGTGCCGAGGCTGCAGCTTCCGCCGGCTCTGCTGACAAAGCGTAAGGTTCGGCGTTTAATGCGGTTACAGTCGACGAGGCACTCAGGAAGTTCGTCTCCCGACAGGATATCTAATTACGGCCAACGACGCTTCGTGGAACTTCCCTCCCCTGAAATTAGTAGCGAATTTTCGCCCGAGCCAACGGGAAATTTCAATGCCACATACGCCGCGCCGAGGCTCAAGACCCTCAGCTGTGCGGCATTTCAATTAATTAGTCGCCAATTACATTCAAGCCATCCACCGGGCTATCTCAATAGGCTGGATCACGGATGGAAAGGCGATTCACGGCAGAATGAGAATGGATACAAACAATGGAGGGTCCGTCCCATTGATTCCGAGATCTCGCTGTTTCTGTTCCTGTTACGAGTCTCCAGAGGTAATGTATTGTACAAATACTAGATCTTTATGCAACATAAAAACTTTCGAAGTCGATTGTGGAGAAATGACAATGAATTGAAAATTTATTTCTTCTTTCAATCGTTCTAACAAGCCGAAAATTATGTGACAACCAGACTGCTGATCTTTGTGCGCCTTAAACTTATTCAAGTCGTAGTTTCTCGTTTAATCACCTAACAAACTCGAAAATAACACTGTCCAACAAATTTCAACTTTTTTCATGTTTCCATATAACTGCTGGGTGGGTTCTACGGAGCGTTCCACGGGATATGGCGCGGCGGACACCCGCTCTAGTGGTGAGCGGTCACTGGCGGCAACCCGTGTCGGGCGCGAATGGTCGGGAACGTTGGAAAGTTTAAAGCAAGATTTTTCAAGATAAAAGTCTGCTCTATCGCGTGGTGTAATTCGATTTTCCGGTGGACCCTAATTTTTTTTATATAAATTGAAAAATATCCTGAAAATTGTGTGCAAAAGTGGCGTCTCTCTGTCTTTAATGATTGTTTAAACATGATTAAACAATCTAAAGAACACAATCTAGAGAATCTTTTGCTGTAAAGGAAATACAATATCTTATATAATAACATCACAATATTTGTTCAAATTCGGAAAATATGTTTGTTTTTTAAAGTCAATTTTCTCAAAAATTGTGCGTGTAGGAGAAAAATTAAGGTCCAGATTTGGAATCAGCGCGAAAAACGCTATCAGATCCACCCAACTGCTATAAGGAAATGTTTTTGTTGGTGGACATTATAATACGACAATATCCTTACATTTTAATCTATTTCACCACGTTACCACGTTTTTATTAGCTCGCTTTCTTGTTTGTCTATCTGTTCGGTGACAAATTTTGCAATTGATTTTAAACTAACTTCCTGATCAGCTAGAGACTTGAAATTGGATACATGGCTCAGAACTGGATAACAATGCATTATTCAAAAAGAAATTTTTTAAAAAGTCTATCCGTTTCGGAGAAAATAACAATTAAATATTTACCTTTCCATCCCCCCTGCGAACTACGTCATCGCGTTCAGCGATTCTCATTTCGCTCGACAATGCTCTCTACTTTACTATGCGTGCGCACTCTGACTCGTCCCCACTCCACGGACCCATTTCGCCCCGACGGAGCTCAGTATATGATAGTACGTCGCCGCGTGAAGATCGGCAGTACATCATCGCTTTGTTTACCAAGTGAAATTTACAGTAAGCTTAGTGAGTATACAAAGTATTAATAAAGGGTGATACAAGTATTAACACAAGACGAAAAAATAGAAAATAATTATTTAAATAAAAATACCACGTTTTTATAAACGATCACAACCGCATGTTTGCGCAGTGAAACGTCGCCAATATTTTGGCCGGCAATATTTTGGAAGAAAAAACTTTACGTAAATTCATGAAACAATTAACATTATTATTATAAATCAATAATTAACATTATTATACAACAATATTTGCCCTTTGTATGATAATTATTGAAACGTACAAATATAAAACAAAATTCATGACTGGCCTGTCCATGACACCACATTGGTGTCAGCGGTTGTGAAAGTGTTAAAAGTATAAAATAATTTTTCCTAGTCCCATACAGATTCCTAATCTCGTACAGATAGTCCTGAAAATTTGTGATGGTGAATTTTTAATAGCTATGAAAATACTTGTAAGATTTAAAACGAAAAACGTGTAGGTGCAAAATGCATCAATTATCTATTGCATGCGTCCCACGTTTTTTGTTTTAAATTTTACAAGTATTTTCATAGCTATTAAAAATTCACAATCAGAAATTTTCAGGACTATCTGTACAAGGTTAGGAATCTGTATGGTACAGGGAAAAACTATTTTATACTTTTTAGTCCGTTTTTAAAAACGTGGTATTTTTTAAAATTAATTTTTATTTAAATAATTTTACTTTGGTATTTGATCTATTTTACCACGTTTTTATTAGCTCGTTTTCTTGTCTGTCTGTCTGTTAGATACAAATCTTGCAATTGATTTTTTAAAAACAATTACTGTCACTTATGTACGATTGACGAGGTAGTGGAATTGATTCGAGAAAAGAATATTTGAAAGTATCAGTTATTTTGTTCGGAAAACTTGTTTGTTCTTTCTATAACTTTAGTTTTTAATAAAAACATGCCCAGCAGGATGCACGTTTAAATCGAACTGCCCTTTTGCCTCGATAGTTATTTAAATTCAATTTACGTTTGTGCGATCAAGCTTTTCCGTTTCTGCGACGTTCTGTACGTGCAGTGCTGTTGTTACAAGATTTTCAATACAATAGAATACGGTGAAAAAAGAAGAAGGCAACGCCAGCCGGGATTTAATCCTCCTATTACATGATAAATCGCAAAACTTTAATTACAAGTTCACGGAGAATTTTTTGGACCATAAGGATTGTAACAGTGAAGATTATTCGGGCGCAGAGAGAAAAATTTAAGTAGCAACCAGAAAGAATCCTGGAGAGTTTGCGAACCAAGCCGCTCTCGTCTGATATTGGCTGACCTGTTCTACTGCTCAGCTGTGTGGACGTCCATGTTCGTTGAAAAGTTTTCGAAGCGCTTCTCACAGAGAAACTATGACTCAGATACTTTGATAAACGGAATAAAACTGGGTACTCTTATTTTCACATGCTCGTCACAAGGTTCTCTTCAACTTCGAAAACTTGTTTATCAATTCAGAACCGTACACTTTAATCTCTTCGTTGTCTAAAATTGATACCTTCTCTGTAGCTTATCAATACAATCGACAACATCTTCGTCTTTTATAATTATACAATGGATTTTATAAATTTATGACATTTATAGGTATAATTTAAAACAGCAAAAGCATTAGAAAAATTTAAAAATACTCTTGAAAATAAATTTCTCCATTAATATCTTTCTCCACTCCAACCAAACTCCGTATTCCTCTCGCGGGGATTTCTCGTAAATGGAGCACAGTACGAGTAAGCAACAAACAGTCGACATTTAGCATCGTGTTGCGTCGAATAAAATAATAGCATAATAATTTTCCGCCTGCTTTTTCTGTCCTCAAATAAAGGAACTGTTGGAGAAATAATTTCATAGAGAAATACTTTACATAGTTAGGTGGCAACACTGACAGAGAGAAAGAGAGAGAGAGAGAGAAAGAGAGAGAGAGAGAGAGAGAGAGAGAGAGAGAGAGAATGTGTGCGTGTGTGACTGACTGAGAGGATCGCGAGAGGGTGCTGTTAGATGTTGAAATAACGGCGAAGCGGAACGTGTGCAAGTAAAACGTGTAAGAAAAGTAAAAACGTGTCATCAGAAAGGAACGTTGTAATATCCATTAGCATCTGTGCAATAACATTAACTAAAGAGCTAAAATATCAAAGTATACTTTAAACCATTTCAGTTAATATATATTCTGTGTATTATTCTTCGCAACTTTATCTAAACAAAAAGAGGACAGATTCATAAATATGGGACCGATAAACCGTAAAAACACTGTCGTCCTCCCTTATATTGAAAATATTTCCAACGATATAAGAAGAATTTTTAAAAGAGTCGGATTGCATACCAACTTCAGGATACGCAATATCTAAAAAACCTGTTCCCACCGATGAAAGATAAACTACCACCGCTCAAGAATAACAATATTGTATATTTAATACCATGTAAAGGATGTAACCAAGTTTACATCGGACAGAAATCAAGATTATTAGAGACAAGAATCAAAGAACATAAACGTAATATTTTCCAAAATCCAATACAACACACTGCGCTAACAAAACATTCCATAGAGTTTGATCATCGCTTTGATTTTGACAAAACTAAAACAATTGAAAAAGAGACGAACTTAAGTAATAGGATATTACTTGAAACGATTCACATGATTAAACACCCAAGCGTAAATCTTAGGTATGAAAAACCTACGATTCACGATTATTATGCAACATTACTGAATCAGTAATGTTTTATAATTAGCTTCGTTTCGTATAATAAGTTCAGTCCGTTTTGTGTTATTAAAACACCTATTACACAATTGTATGTCACCGGATGATCTCTATTGATGTTTTGTCAATTCTTTACCACACACACATAACATTGAGTATTCACGCAGTTAAAGTGCTGTACTTTTGACTTTTCAAGGTTTGAAATAACCGCCACATATTGATTAGTTCATGTTCGATCCGCTGTTTTCTGTTTTGTTTTCTTTCTCTATTAACCTCCTGTCTGCCCCACACACACAGTAACTTATGTACCGGCACTGAAACAACATGTGCTTATACATATATTTCTGCCTCTAATTTTTTTTCATAAAGCAGGTTGGTGATTTATTACCGTTATTTTGAATATTGTTATCTAATTTTCAGTACTTTCATATTGAAAACTCTTTCAAAAATTTACAGATGCAGTTGTTTCCTCTTTCTTGAAAAGGATCCATATTGGGATCGAAACGTTGAAAGTTTAACCAAACTAGCACGATTGCTTTAATGTAATACTGATCGAACCTTTATTCTACATTACGATCGATAATCTACCAATACATTATTCTTCACATTTGACGTAACTGCGAATGCATTATTTCCACCCGATACCTCAACAGGAACTTGATTTTAATGAAAATGTAACAATACTTTCTGGTAGATCGATGTCAACGATGTCAAACTTATCCTTTGTGCCACGTACGTGTATATTTCAGATTGCAACAAGCGATTTCGTTTTTGCTGGTCTGTTTACAACAATTGTTTATTGAAAATCTATGTTCTTGGAAGAGACGGATTTTCTCTGACAATATTCGTGATATTGGCCACATACTGTGGAGAAAACTACCGCGATCGGAAGTTGCTGAATATGTCGGCATCAAAGGGAGATGAAAGAGGTGGCCGATTCACATCCTTTCTACCCACTGCACACGTGATCGATCATATTTCCATGGATCCGACACAATTGCACTGAACGCTTTGTCGAGAGCATCGTATCTCTCGAGCGACGCTTCTTCCCGCATTTGTTCACATGTTTCTTTCACATTTACCGGTGCTCTGCGATCTCTCCCGCGAGGAGGCCAGCTTTTCCGAGGTTTCTCGCCGGCTTAAAAAACGACAAATGTCATAAAACTTCGAAAATTGAACCTTATATTCTGTCGATCGATTTACATACATGGTGTTCGTTTGAAAACTTTCCAGCCGAATTCTCGAAAAGTACGAAATATATAAAAAAAAAAACTTGTCCAAGGATTTCGAGAGTGAAAGAGGCGGGCAGCATCAGCTTTTTATTTGGGTGACGTTTTCAAGGTCGTTTGAAGGTCGACTTTCTTTTTTCAAATGGAAACCTATATTCTTTATTATGGTATCTTATTGTACGCAAAAAGATTAACAGTTTTCGTAGGATACTTTTTTTTATCTGCGAACTAGTTTCAGAGATATTTAAAGAGAAGTAGAGCGATGAAAACTGGAAGACGACTGGAAAACTTACTTCAACGTTTTCCGTCAAAGACCCGAGGCAGCAATTCACTCAACATGCAGGTCAAGGTTCGAAAAAGTGCAAGCAGCGTTATATTCCTATATTCTTTATTGTGGAATCTTATTGTACGCAAAAAGACCAACAGTTTCCGTGCAATACTTTTTTTTATCTGCGCACTAGTTTCGGAGATATTTAAAGAGAAGTAAAGCGATAAAATCTGGGAAACGACTGGAGAACTTCAACGATTTCCCTCAAAGAATTTTACACAATAATATACATCGCTCTAGTTCTGTTTAAATATCTCCGAAACTGGGGCGCGGATACAAAGAAGCAATAAAAAATATAGGTTTCCATTTTAAAAAATAAAGTTGACCTTCAAATGACCTTGAAAACACCACACAAATTAAAAACTGATACTGTCCCGCCTCTTTGCCCCTCGAAATCATTCGACACGCGTTTTACACTTTTTTCATATTTTTGGGCTATTCGGCTGGAAAGTTTTCAAATGAACACTCCGTATATATATATACACGATAACATTTTTATCATCCGCCACTCTTCTTTCATACGACATTTAATATGTTATTAGACTGCGGAAGTTTCGCATTTATTTGTTCCGGCTCGTACCGCTTTATCACGCTTTTGCCGTCGACACAATGGTCCAAATCAAATCCTTCAATTTCACGAGACACTCGGCCAGCGTCGACTTGGATACCTATGTACAACTACGGGTGTACGTTTGACTGAGGTACTTTTTCCCATTGAGACAAAATACAGATAAAATACATCAAAATGAATATTTTGACCTGAATAAGTTTATACAATTCAATGAGAATGATGTACCCTTGTCGACGCGGAAAGCAAAATTATCAATCATACTCATATTTTTATAATCTGAGGATTCGAAAAAACTTTCTTCATAAAAGGTAAAAATAAGACTTCTTCTATCTCGATTACCAAAGGACTGTTGATCACATGATTCTACATTCTTTATACTACACTGCGATATAGTAAAAATATAAAAAGAATTCTTGCCTTTTTAATAAACAAATTAAGAGGCAAGGGGCACCACGTGACATACCTATTCTATGGTATTTATCCGTATTACCAATGTCTGCGCGGAGAAAGTTTTTTTTGTGGTAACACTGATAAACATACATATGTATCAGTCTAACGCTTCAATTTTGCTATGATTCCACGTTTTTCCCTTTTTTTTATTAATGTCTTTATTAAAATACATTAATCAAGCGCCATATATTTTTGTTGTTGCGATTCTACGTTGACAGTCCTGACTAGGCGCCATCTGGTCTAACTAGCTGAAGTAAAATTGGCTCTAGACTTGCTTTAGACTCTGGCATCATGAATGGAATATGGGGAAATTGAATGCAATCACGGGCTGTCGCTTTTTTACCTTCTACGAGCATATTTTGAGCTGCACAGGGGTTCATTTGATAGAGGTAGGTTAACTGCATCACGCTGTGCCCCATCCTATCAGTCAAAAATGTCTATTTGTGACAGAAAAATACATCAGAATCTGCTGGTGTTTTTCTCGATGTTTGCTCTACTTTGAGCTTATTTTTCTGTCATAAATAGACATTTTTGATATGATGGGGCACAGCGTGGTGCAGTTAACCTTCCTCTATCAAATAAACCCTTATGCAGCTCAAAATATGCTCGTGTAAGGTAAAAAAGCGACAGCCCGCAAACCCATGTTTCGATATAAAATCTAGTAAGATTCTAGTTACTTTCTAAGTATGTCACGTGGTGCCCCTTGTCTCTTAAGCCCTCAGCATTGCGTATACTAAAATGAAAGAGAAACTGATTACTGCGGCACAAAAATCACTATACTGCGATATGATTTGTAACTACGATTAGAAACGAGCTTCACTTCTGCCTGACGTTGTAGGTTAGATACCTATTCGATACACGTAAATGGGTGTGATACGATTCTAGATTAAGAGTATTATAGATAAAATAAGAAGATATGGCAAAAATTAAATCGAAAAGTAATGGAGAAACAATAACAAAAATCAAAAGCAAAGTAAAGAGAGTAGATGCGCGAAAAGATCTACACTACTTTTTTTTCTCTGGAATACGTAGTTAACGTTACTAGGAAAAATATTTAGAACAATTTGTTACTTGTAATTGTTATTATGTATATTGTGGTATCACAGCTCAATAGAATTTATTTTTATGTACAAATTATATAATAAAAATGCAATAATGATTTCTATCCATAAATACACGTAACGGGACAGGATACCATTCTAGATAAAGGGTTAGGTAGATTATGAAACAAAAAATTCGATTTCCAAAGTTACAGGCGCGCTGCAAAATAAATTATTGATCGTTTACAATCGACTATTGGTATTGTCCGTATATAGCTCAGTTACGGTACGTGATCAGGTGTATCCTCCTCGTTTCACATACGCAGGACAACATGGTCGACCAGCAGCACGTCATTGTCGAATATCGCAAGAGCAACAGATTCATTATGTTCACATTCTACATAATCCCGATCGTATTCACAGATCCCCCGGGTAGATAATCCATTGCTAACGGTTCACGGTGTAATAATGAACGGTACCGGTCCGAACATCCCCAACGTGGCTCACCCCTGCGTTCTCGAGCCCCGGCGCGGCGTCTTCCAATATCACCAACCCTAATGCTCGGTCCAGTCATGTTCCACGGCTGTAGTGAGGCTTCTGTTTGCAGAAAGTATTTACCCGGCGGATGTTAGCCACGTAATTAATTTCTGATGAGCAGATATACCGCTACCACGCCACCTAATCTGTCGGTGAGATAAGCTGGACTAGCTATTCCAGTCCGGAGAACCTGTCAGATTCAGATACCCAACTAACGGAAATAAGAGGCAATTCTTTGAATGATTTCATCCGGGATATTGCCTTCCATTCGGACTTGATCTTCGTTGATCGTTGTAACAATACCCCGAGGCAGCGGTTCATTCAACATGGAGGTCAAGGTTCAAAAAAGTGCAAGCAGCGTTACCACATCGAGTTAACACCAGATACGGCGAGATACGGCGCGGCTATGGTAGCAACTCCTGTTGGGCGAAGATATTTTGCTTTCGGGTTTGATAAAAACGCCGACTTGTTAACTTCAAAGGGTTGCGGTTGTATGAGTCTCAAGATAAAAATTTTGCACCCTTATTTTCTAAGATAATTTGTAAAATATCCTCGCAAATTGGTGTAAAAAGATTGTCTCTCCATCTTTAACGATTGTTAATGTCTGAAGATTCATAATGTATTAATATTGGATATCACTGTATTCGGGAAAGTCTACAGAATCAATTGCTACAAAGAACAATACAATATCTTGTATAATAACATGACAATATTTATTTAAAATTGAAAAATATATTATCTTTTTTAAATTAAGTTTCTTAAAAACTGTGTTTCTAGGGGGGGGGGGGGAATTAAGGACAGATTTGGAATCAACGCGAATAATTGTATAGAAATTAACCGAACTATAATTGTTGAACAAATTTGGTGTAAATCGAATCGGAAACTTTCAAACTTTCTTCCTCTCTCCTATTAATCGGAAACTTTTTTCCGTATAATATTTTGTGTATTTTCTCGTTTCGTTGTTATAATAAATGGGTGCTTAATTTTTAACTCTATAAAGTAATATTTTATACTTCTAAACTGTGAATGTTTTCTCAAACATCGGTACCAATGGCTCCGATAGGAAACATTGTGCCACGGGTTGTATCACATTCTTTGTAATATTCAGAATGTAGAGAAGGACAGCGATTGACAAAAAAAGAGGGACTCAGGTTCGGATATTTGACCAGTTCACCCTTTTAACCCTTTCGGTCACGAATTATTTACTCCTGGAAAAAAATCATGGCTTTGAGAAGCTATGCTTTCTACAAGAGAATATCTCGTAGAAATTCCAATATAGATAATGTTTACATATTAGTAGAAGGTAGTCTTTCTGTATCATTGACACATTTCCTGTACCATAATTATAACGCGAGAAATTAAAGATAGCACGCGTGTGCTATCTTTTTCTTTGGGAGTGCAGGTGAATTATATTATAGTTAACGTTGGATACTGTAAATTCTGGGCCACAATTTTGAATTGATCGAGCGTAGTATGTATTCCGTGAGAGTAAAACTTGCTGAATTGAGCGGTACGCTTAAATTGAGGAATATTGATCTACCATCTATAGATTATAGAAAGATCTCAGGCTCGTAAAGATGTATACGATTATTCTATTCCAGAGGAAGCGGAGACGCGACCGAAGATATTCAAAATCTAGCGAGGATATTCCATGAAGCGTGATGCTTTGCGAAATTATGGAGGATCGATCATATCTCGCGAATATGATATTCTCGAGAGTATTGCACCAGAATTTAGAAATTTCATGCTACGTTTGTGTGCGGAACGTCAAACGTCGATTTAATTGCTTCTGTTCAAAAGGTAATTCTCTGGGACCTTTAGCGGTGTGTCGATGGAACAGTGTTAAATCTCTCGTTAGAACTTTCGAACAACATCTTTCTTTAGCTCCTAATCATTGTAATCGATGCAAACACTTTTTATTTCGCAGAAAGATACCTAGTGTAGTTATTAGTAGACTGCGGATCTTTATGTAAAATGAAACTTGGCAGCATTAATTGCAAGACATTGGGCCACTCAGGAATTTCTTCCCTTTTTTAACGATTTTAAGAAATTGAAGAATTACTTATCAATCCCTAGTGGCACAAAAATATTGGAAAAATATTTTTGAAGCCACATTTTTTCATATGAGAAAAATATTGGATCTGAATATTTTATACATGTATAAGACATATAAATTGAATGTTTAAAAAATATAAGCTAAATATTCAGAGAATATAAACTAGATATTTAAAAAATATAAAGTAAATGTGAATCCAATATTTGAAAAATATAAATTCAATATTTAAGTAACATTCAATAAATTTTTCAAATTTAAGAAAAAGTTATAACAAAAATTAAAAACTATGAATATCTATTATTTTCTGTGCACTGCTTGAGGGAATATTCCATTTTATCTTCCAAAGGACCTAATTACAATTAAGAAATTTTTATATTATATTATATAATTTTATATAATTTCCGATATTACATAAAGATTTATTTTATAATAAGAAAAGAATATTTTTTTCATAATATGAAATAAATATTATTTATACATTAGGAAAAAATATTCTATTTCTAATATTAAATAAAGATTCATTTTGAATTTTTAAGAAAGTGGAATGAAATAAAATTCTACTTTTAATGGAAACAGCCTTTGTAGATGCAAAACAAATAAAAATTCTACAAAATTCTCTCGAATTTGATATTCTATTCTTTTCTGAAGACTTTCATAAACCATAAATGCATACAGATCCGCAATCTAGTAACGCAGATCGCTTCTACGAATACAGTAAATAAAATTTCTGTGACTCGTCAAAATTCGCACGGTATTGGACGTGTTAATGAATAAGATTTTTAAGGTCCATATTTTCTTGGATCGTGTAGGAACGAATTGGAACACAGAATTTTCTGTCGATCGGAGGAACTCTCAACGGCAGTAGTTCGAGAAGTAATTGCAGAATTTGCAAACGTTAGAGGAAATGGTCGCAGCTCTCGGGTCTCGTTGTGTGACCCGAGAATAATCAATTCTAGCGAATAGGAGAGCGCATTTATTTCGCTAACGGGGACCTCGTTCTGCATTCGGAATTGTACATTCAAATGTTCGAACCAGGGCAAGTAGCTACGTGCTACTTCCGATACAGTTCAACATAAACAGCAACACATGCTCGAAAAAACGCAAGGAACAGCAAACGATCCGATCACTCGACCCTGTTCTCGTGAAAGTGTCGTTCAATTGTCACGACCGCGTTATTCAAATTTGCAAATGACATAGACACGACCCATGAAAAGTTCACTCGATGAAACATTCTCGCGTCAATCGAAACGCGTCTGGCATTTTTATAACAATTTCCACTGCGCATGGATATCGAACAAATCAAAAGTCCGTCAAAAATATGACAGCATAAATCGGAACGATATCAATTTTCTAGCTTTTGCAATTTCGTTTCTGTTGAAATAGATACAACAATGGTATTTTTTGCATCATATTAACACGATAAACTGCATATCACTCATGTATGAGTGACACTATTCCTTTACTAGGTTTTAACATTTATTTTTACTGCTACATATAGGAGGAAATTAGAGAATAAAATTGATTTACAAATAGAATTTAATATTTAAATTACAATTAAGAATAGGATTTTAAAAATCATGTATTATAAACATATAAACTATAATAGTATTTGTTGATTGAAACACACACGCTGTATAACATTTTTCATCACATTTATATTAATAAAATTCTAATTGGTTTTTAGAGGTCTTGTCTTCGTCCCTAGACAGCACAACGTCCTTCGAATTTACTTGGGATAAGAAAATATTGAAACAAAATCCCTGTGATCTCTTATACACGCCACAGTAAAACGTTGACGAAGTTTCTTCGTAACAAAATACGTATAAAAACGGTCTGATCTTATGGTTAGACTGCTTCGTGTAAAACAAAAATTCTCTGCATCACTTGCAAGAAATTCGTTTTCGCCAGGATTAAGTTTCCTATATTGGCATCATTGACGTTTTTTATACAACATAATTGTCTGTATTCTTTGCTGCATACGGGAGTTATATAAACATTTATTACTTTTTTAATATTGACAAGTTCAGTATCTTAAGTAGATTACTTGGAGAGAAAAATTCGGTTTCATTTCATCTTAAAATAGTGAAATTACTTTCTTGCCAACCCAATGTTATACCGAGAGAGTTTATGTTATAACTGGGACTGTTTATTGTGATCAATTCGACTATCAATCACCCCGCCGAGTGATAGAGATTCGGTGCTGATTGGATATGGTGCGAGTCTAATTTAGTGGTTACAAGTTTCGCCTATATTAACACTGCTGCCCTCGTCAGGTCTGCATAACCCGAAATTGAATTGTAATTACAATGTCGTGTTCAGTGAATTAGTGACGCTTTTCCAACGGATTAAAAACGCTATTAACCCCTTGTATACAACATCAATTCAATTATTTCCTCGAAACCAGACTAGAACTCTACAAACACAAACTTTCTTCTTCTAACAAGGACAGGTCACGGTGGTGGGGTCGTTGATGTTAATTAAACTGTTTCTGGTGAATCTAGAGCAAAAAAAATATATAAAAAAACTTTTTAAAAACCATGCTTATAGTGGAATACAGCAAAAAGGAGAAAATAATATTTTTAGATATTAGTGACTATAAATAAAAGCGAGGAGCGCCAAACTATAATAACGTAATTTTCGTAGGTGCTCCACGCTTTTATTTATAGTAACTAATATCTACAAATATTATGTTCTCTTTTATAGTGAATTCTAATATAAGAGTGGTTTCAAAAATTTTTTTTTATATATTTCTTTATTCTCTAGTTTTTAGTCTTTATTACCCAGCGTATTTAATAAGGTCCGCTTACCGAGCAAAACTGCCGATCCTTGTCGTCCCTCCACCGTCCAACCAACCCAGTAAGTAAACTGAGTCCTTCGCTGTGAAGTGGGCCAGTGGAGCGGGGTCGGAGTCGGAGTGGGAACACGTAGTGGAGTAGGGAGAGCGCAAAGTGGGGATCGCCGCACGCGATACCGTACTACTGAGCGTCGCGCGAAGAGGGACGAAGGGGAATATTTAAAAATATTGTTTAAATCCTATACGCAGTCTTTTAAAAAATTTTTTTGAATATTGCATTGTCATCCAGTTCTAAGCAATGTTGCAAATTTCAAGTCTCTATCTCATCGAGAAGTGGTTTAAAATTTGATTTCAAGATTTGACGCTTACAGCAACAACGACAACTCGACAAGCTAACATAAGCGTGGTAAAATAAGCAGACCCACGTCCTAACATTTTTTATTTTTACAATTTGGGATATCTGGAAAATATCTTGATATATTTGATTTCTTAATCATGTCTAAACTTTTCCGGGCTTTAACTGATTTCAGTATCCAAGTTTGCTTTCCGAATATCAAAACAGCACAGTGCCTACGTAATTTGTTAACATTTATATAATGTTCACAGTGCCGAAAATATTTATGTTTCAAACGTTTTCATGAAGCCATATAACTCTACCCACCGTTCATTTCCTGCGCAGCATATATTACTAGTTGCAGTAGTGACCACCCCATTAATGAATGAATAGCAAGATTAGAAATAAAAGAAATAGAAAACATTTTTAAAGGAAGGAGAAATAAAGGAAAGAGGACTTAAAGCTCCAAATAAAAATAAGGAATTGAAAGTAAAATAAAAATAAAACCTATAAAATGAGTATACAAGTATAGAAAAATGATGACATAAGAATTAAAAATAATTATTTGCGATATGATTAGTAAATGAAATATACTAAGATATTTTCTGAACATTATAAAATTAAATGCTGATTATCTTGACAAATAATGAGTATTTTCAAAAACGTTCGGACATGGCTTTGCTTATTTTCAATCTAAAATCACCAGGAAAAGTTTCATTAAAATGGACGAACCCACCACTCTGTGACCTCTCCTTGTAAGAAATGGACAGTTTACTTTCAAAGTGGTGTATGCTTCATAAAATCTGGCCAACTGATTTTCCGTGAAACGATTCTCAACACAATTGAGAAGAACAGCAGGACAAGTTGATTCACGCTATTTGACTAACAAGGTTGATGATAGGACATGTCAGACGAGTTTCCGAGATTTGGCGGAGGATTTTGGTATGCACCACAGGCCGACACCATTTTTCTGCTGGTATACACGACCCGTCGGCGCGGCGGTAGAAGAATCGGTGTCGGGCGAGTTCGCAGAGAAATGTGCTTACCTGGTAGCTCGAGAAAGTTAGAGGTCCTGCGCTGTTCCCCGCGGGGGTGGCTGGCGTAGTTCAACGGGCCCACGTCCTCGTTGCTGACATTCGACAAATTGGAGCACTGGCTGTCACGGGAGCTTCGCCTGGACGCCAGATAGGCTGTAATGTTCAAAGAAAGGACACGTCAGGCAATTTTATCAAAACGTCCGCGAGTAATTCGTGGCGAACTGGTGAAAGAGGATAAAGCCGCGGATGAGCCCTGCTGACAGATACGCAGCATGGGGAGCTAATAGTTTCAGCGCTCTCGGTGACATAGCGTGTCCCACTTGGGCATCTTAAATGCTCTGTGTTCAAAAAGTTCATAGAATCTGTTTTTTCTCTTATGTCGACAACGCTACTGATTTTTTAATTAAATTTTCAGCATGTGTATAACTAACGTAGATTTACAAAATGGAAATAAAAAAATTTTAAAAAGCGCCTTTCTTTTTCATTTTCATCTTGTAAACCAATTCTATCTCTCTCTCTCCCTCTCCCTCTCTCTCTCCCTCTCCCTCCCTCTACTAATTGCTAAAAAGAAAGGTGATGTCGTTTGGTCCGGTTTTAAACAAGTTATAAAGAATTTTATCCATATAAGTCCCCAGCACGGGTCTGCCGAGGAACATTTATGCGTCAAGGACAGTATTCCTTGACTTTTGCCGAACGTAGAGAAGGATAACCGAGCTTGAGAGGCCTCGGTCGCCGAGAAATGTAGACATAGCTAATCTAAATTTCCAACTGCTTTATTTTTGATTATTTTTTTATGAGACTTCGATGACCATATTTGTGGCATTTTTCTAATTAAAATCATACTAATATGATATAACTCCGATAATATTTACTTGTTTCATAGACAATTAAAGTTTCGGGCGCGAAGAAGGATAGCGTATGGGGGAAAGAAAGAGACGCAGTCGCCGCCACATTTCAAAGGCTCGCCAGCGGCTGTCCTTCCTTGCGCTCGAAACTTTAATTGTCTATTACACAAGTAAATAACATCGGAATTATATCATATTTGGTATGATTTTTATTAGAAAAATGCCACAAATATGGTCATCGAAGTCCCATCCAAAAATAATGGAAAATAGAGAAGTTGGAAATTCTGATTACGCGAGCTCACCGATATATCCGAACCGCATGGTGTCATATTTCTCGGCGACCGAGGCCTCTCGAGCTTCACGGTCCCTCAAGGGGGTACACCCCGCAGTAGTGGGGATAGATCTGGGACATTTACAGGTCAGACTTTTATGACATTTATGGATAAAATACGGTACTGTCTTAAAAGGCTTTCGGATACTTTTGTGAGCCACCGTATATCCATCAGGGGAGCCGTGATAAATTGCAATAGATTTCGGCGACCAATAATCACCGATTTAAAATTTCCACCATCGAATTCCGTCCAAATGTGGCTCGAACTCGCGAACGGATTAAAGGTCGAAGAGGATTATGGAATTCGGTTCTCGAAATACAGGCAGTCTCGTCTAATTTTCAGTTATGAAGAAGCGAGAAGAGGAGTCAGCAACGAGACAGGAATGGGAAACGGACAAAGGTGGAATGAGCAGGTTCGTTTTATTCCCCAGGACTTTAAACGGAAATCCCATCTGATTGACAGACGGGAAAAATGATTACACCGAGGCAACCTGATTTTTGATGTGTCCTTTGTCGACATATTATGATTCCTTTCAGCGTTGCGGGGTCGCGCGTAATTAAAAGAATATCGATAATATCGATTCTTCTATCGACTAGATTGACAATATTTTTTCATAGATTTGTCTGGAGCTATCGGGAACAATGGTTAGTTCACGTTGGAAACGAATATTATTGTCAATTCCCGTTTGCAACGTAGCTGTACGGAGGAATACTAGAAACTATTTTCTATTCGTGTGTAGAATTTTGTAGCCATTTCTATCACAATATATGTCCGAAACAATAAATTGATGTGTCTTTCCGATCTCAATAATTGTAAATCTACAAAATTTTAAACCAGCCGTTTTTTTCAAGTTTTTGGAACTGCTTCAAATAATTTTACTATAAAATACTGTCTTCTATATTATTTAGAATATTTGAACTGAAAGAATGAAGGTTGTTTTTGACATAAAAATATCTGGCACATTTCCATTGAAATTCTCCATAAAACTTGCTCTGCAAATTTCAAATTTTATTCCTGGATCAAATATTGTGAATTTTAATATACCCCTCGCGATAATAGTGAATTTCACTATACCTTTACGATCTACAAGTATATTTCAGTTTTCAAGCAAACGAATACAGGAAAAAATATTTCAACGAAAAAGTTAATCGACTCACGTAAAATGTATAAAATGTTTATGTGTTTTAAATATTTTATTTGATCGCGAAAGTGTATCTATATTCCTCTCACTCTGTATTCGCGATCAATAAAAACTTGTTCACTGTGCGAGTAATCGGATCTATTGGTTTAACAACGCACAATTTAAGTGGTGTAGCGCGTAAAAGTAGACGGCCACTGCAGCGCGGCGCGGCGCGCCGCCGACCAATATTTCAAAACGGATTTCCGTATTTTTATAGCGAAACACGACAAAAGTGCAGAATGTCGTCGAGCGTTCCGCTCATGTTTCATTTCGCTTATTCTAGGGAGAAGACTGTAGCCACCAAGACGATTATTTGAACCATGTACGTGCATTTATTTGTATTCTGCTGCACCGCTTGACAAATTCCCCTTGATTACCAAGGTTTACCATAAAACCGGCAAAACGTGACAATTTTTCTGTGCGTTGAAAAAAAATGCCTCTCGTTATCGTGTCGCATGGACCCACAAAGAGTCTTCGGTCGAAATTGTTTCAATATGGACACTGTAAGTTACAGTGAGTGAGCAAAGTATTCGTACACCTTTTTTTTTCATAAAACACTAGAGAAATTTTAGTTTACCAGCTAATCTGAAAATAATTCTTTTTTTAAATTGTTATTGGTCGCAATTGCGATGGAAAAAGTAAAGGTCACGATTTTTAAATTTCTTATCTGTATCTGTAATGAAAATTCAAAACACGTGTTTTATACATCCAAGAAGTTATATACATGTACAAAGTTTCATTGAAATCAGTTATCTTAATTAATTATTCTTTTCAATAAATTATATTCCATAACAACCTTGATCGATTTCAATGAAACTTTGTATGTACATGTGTATAACTTATTCAGACTACCAAAGGTGCCTTCTACATTTTCATTACACGTAAAAAATCTAAGAATCTTAACTTCAATGCGCTGCAATTACGCTTAAAAACAATTTTTTTTAAATTTATATACATATAAGCTAGTAACTAATCCTTCTAACGTCTCAAACAAACCCAAGCTGTTGAGTTCAATTTTGAAAAAGTTATATGCTTTTAAAAGGTGTACGAATACTTTGTACACTCACTATATGTACCGCGTCGCGTATTCCACTGATTTTACAAGGACCCTTCTCAGAAACAGAGGTTTCAACATGATAGATATCGTCCCAAATATAAAATATTCTTTTAGAAATTTGTGGAGTAGATGTGCATGATATTTATGAAATGTTGTATCCACCATTTCTTGAAATTACGTCGCGGTAAGCGGTTTTATTGAGTTCGACTACTTGAAACATTCAAAATCATGAAAAATAACAGCAAAAGTTGATATCGAATCTTTCATTAACAAGCATCTTAAATTGCAATGAGAAATTGTTTTGTAATCTCTAATTTATATTATTTTTTCAACCACACAATGCCAATTTCAGATACTCGTTTGATCGCCGTCGAATACACAGCACTAATTAGAAATTCCTTTGGACAGATTACACGGAATTAAAAGTTATAACGTTACGAAACCCGTTACGTTACGTAGAATTAGAGATCGTTAATTGGAAGAGTGTTGTCTCACTTTAATGTATCGGGCAAATAATTAGATATTTTCGACAAGGACAACATATAGCTTTGTGCGCGTTATAAATGGACACGAGATTCTGTCGCAGAGGGAAATCAATCATCAATTGCCTATCAGCGCAATTTATTCTGTTTGCAAGTTGGGAACAAAGTTCGAAAAATTTATTCGTATATCTCGTATCTTGACCTAAAACCTTTTAGAAAACTCGAGGAATCAATCCACTAATTACAATTTGAAAAATTACATCTTTAACCGGTAAAGCGATCGGGATAATGATTTCGAGAGAAATTTTTTATACATTCTTTTTGTCATTCCTTCTGTATTATTCGAAATAAAATTCTGTTCTTTTTATCTTCGCGTCCCTGGTGCATCGGAAAAATATATTTCTAACCCAACCCGTGAAATCAATTTTTCTTTCGCCTAAAAAATGATTGCGTGTAACCCAAAGTAAAGGAAAACAATAAAACTCGAAATAACCGTACAAAGCACATCTTCCGCGGAGCTCTTTTTCCAAGCGCGTCCCGGATGCATCGGAAAAGTGCATTTCATCTTGGAACGGGAGGAGGCAGTGGAGCGGAGAGAACAATCGTCGGAGCGCAAAAATTGCTGCCACTCGAAAATAGGGTCAAAGCGGAACAAAGTCAAAACTTCTGGACAGAGTCCGCCTCGAAAATGGCTGGTTACATAATACGCGGTTCCCGTCAAGTAGGACAGAGCGACGCAGGTTGTTGCCGACAATGCAACGGTCTGCTAACGAGGACACCGGTGCGCGCGACACCGCACCGGAAAAACTAAACGAAAAGCGTAGGCGAGACTGTACTTACCGAGTCCACTCTTCATGGAGTCTCTTCTCCTCGGACTGGACAACAGCGTCACTTCCGTATCGGCGTCCTCAATCTCCGACAAGTCACTGGTAGACCTCTTAGACGTGTTTGTGCCATACGCGGCGGCATCGTTCTCCTTACCCTGACCCTTTCCAGCCTCGTCGAGGCACCCTTGACTCCGATTGAAGTGGCTGCTTTTCTTGGAAGGTTTCTTCTCGGCGGGACTGTTGCTTCTGTCTTTGAACGATCCCTCCACGGAGGACGTCCTCGAGCTGTTCTTATAATTGGGACTATTGTTCTGGGACTGTTGTTCAAGATTCAGCTTCGAGTACTTCGGACTGGGCATCGTCGTGGGCAAAGGACTCTTGGAGCCACTGATCTCGAAACAGGAGTTCCTCCTGTGTTTCGGACTTTTCGGACCGTAATTCGAGGGGCTGGAGGATCTGGTTGGAACCGCCGGTGGTCCAGAGATGGGACTCTTTGGTGGATAGCTCATTGTCTTCCCGAGGATTTTCCTCGGCTCGCAGAACTGGAACGTTGGCGACTTTCGACCCGGCGAGTGCAACAGGTCCCTGTTCGAGCTCCTCGAGCGCGCGTAGTAGCCTGGACTCCTCGGTGGTCGGTCCACCTCGTTCGAACGGCCGAACTCTTCGAAGTCGAAATTCGTGTTAGGTGTCTCCGGGTTGTATTCTGGCGGGAATTCGAATACGAGGGGCGTGCAATGGGTTTTGGTTACCGACAACTGTGTGGGACTCCGCTGGCCGTCGATCGGTATCGGAGGCAGTTGCGGTAGTTTGCGAGGACTCCGCGGAGATTTGAAATGCATCGATTGTGCGGGATTGCTCGTCGCCATTTCGTCGTCGGCCTTCTATGGTGAATACGTAATGCTTCCTTGCCCGCGCGACGGTTTTTTGATCGCGTCCGCTTCCGCTTCCGCTTCCACCCTCCTTTCAATCTACACCACGAAAGGCACAGCCGGCTCTCGGCTCATTGTGCTTCTGTCTGCGACGATGAAACACAAGATGATTTCGCCCCGCTTTCGAATCGGCTCGAGATCTTCTCTATGAACGTGGACTCTCGCGCCTCCTTCACGTCCCTCGAACCGACGTTTCTGCAGAATGATGACGAGGAACGACGAGTGAGAGCAAAACTCTTCAAGACCCGGCCATTAAAGCTGACGCACGCGGAACAATGGGCCACTCCTCCGGCCGACGACCCTAAAATATTTCGACTAGTTCAGAGTCTGCTGGATACAGTAGTGTCTCTATTATCCAGGGTATCCCAAAAATATTGTTCTTCCTTGAAAAATGTAGTTCTTCACTTTTTCCTTTGCGATAATGTTCTTCGTGCCTTCATTTAAGGGATTTTAGCGAAAAAGGCAGTCCAATCAAAACATATCTATGGAGGAGAGAATCCTCTTTAACAAAACCGTAGAAAACATTTTCGCAAAGGAGTTTCAATGACCTTTGAGATTACCCTTTTCAAGGAAATAAATCATTTTTGAGACACCCAGTGCAATAGTGCATTGTATTAGGATTTTAATTAGCAAATTAAAACTTGTAGCGAGAATAAATATTTCACAAATATCATGCACATACGCTTTCATATAATGTTGAGACATTACAGCACATTTTTGGCAAAATAAACTCCAAATAATATCTTGTTTTTAATTCGCATCGTACGAAACCGGGAAAACCGATTTTCTTCCAACACTGTACAATACAACTTCTTGTATTCTGTTCAACGTCTACTTTTCAATTATTAACAATGCGAGAATTACAATCATTCAATAATGAAACTATTTACTATACCGTTTTTGTTTGGCCTATGTCGTTAACAAAAATTTTCTACGATATTTTAACATACGATTGTTGTACTTAGGTAATATAGGTTGACCTGTGATTATTATACAGCGAATTTTACGCATTTTTTCAAAAATGAATAAAACAGTAAAAATACTAGAAAGAAAATAATTTTCCATTTCATTACAGTTTTTTGAATTTAGAACATTAGAATGCAATAATTTTTAATTAGATTACGGCGCACAGGTTTGATGCCACAGTTTGAACCTGTGCGCCGTTATCTAATTAAAACTTATTTAAAATTGGCGATCGTGAACAAAAAAACAGTTATTAGAATGCAACTTAAATATTTACTGAAACAACAAAGATAATAGCTACTTGATTCAAGGTAAATTCATTTCAATTCAAGAAATCCGTTAATGTAAATTAAGGAAGAAAATAACTCTCTATTTCACTCTAGCATTTTTAATTGAGAACATCAGAATACATCTTAAATATTTACTGCAACAAAAAAAGATTAGAGCCTACTTGACTACAGTTTTCACTACAGTTTTTTGAATTTAAAACATCAGGACTCGTATTAAATATTTAATGAAAAAACAAAGATAAGAGCTGCTTGATACAAAATAAATTCATTTCAATTCAGGAAATCCTTTTATGTAAATTTGCTACGTACAGTATTCTAAAAATTTTCACTGAACGTTTGTACGCTAAATGCAAAATAAATCGTTCATGCTAGTGGCCATAAATGTAACGGCATAGTGCATCATGAAATTTTACGTTTACGAGAGCGAATAGCAATATAGTTCATGTTTTATCTGAACCCTCGTTAATTCCCAGAAGAAAAACACCACTACAGAATTTTACGACCGGCAACGCGGAAGGAGGAAATCTTGTAAACATTTTATACCGCAAACACCGATGTAAAAAATCTCAACCAACGGCAAGAGCTAACATCAAAGCGTGCCCGTAATTTCCCAGTGTAATATTTATGTTTTTAAAAAGAAACTCATTGAAAGCGCGAATCAGAACCTTGAAGCTCCCTAGTACATCGTTCGAACTTCGCGATGCATCACAATTTCGCTTCGATAGAGCATCCTCTCCTCATCCGGAGCACAATTTATTTCTCTGCGCGAATAGTGAAAAGATTTAGACGCGAAAACGTCTGATTAGTCGGGGTAGACTATTAATAACCGGTGACAATATAAATTGAATAGCGCTGTTTAACTTCCTTGACAACGAACGTGATTTAATTAAATGACTAACGCTAAGCCTACCGAACAGTAAAAGCAATTAAAATGTTTGAGCTTACAAAAATGACGAGGCTCTATTCATTTAGATTTTGTGCAATTTTTAATACAATATGTGCTTTGATAAATAAATTTATCGAATAAATTCCCATGTAAGCAACTTCATTATTTCAATAATTGTAAAATGACAAACATAATACTGGTCATTTAACCGGCAGCGGTAGGGCAATCCCTTTGCACTCGGAGTAATTTTAACTCGAAAATCAAACGTTCTTCCGACCTAGAATATTTTCATCCTCTAGAATTTTTTCAATTTGGTAGATATGAAATTGATATAATACCTGACACAATGTTTAGTAACTAATCTAATAACGCAAACAATATTATAAATAATAGAACAACTATTTTTAATGACGCCTCAGAGGCGCTACTCGAGTGCTAAGGGTTAACATCCAGCTTGAAAACGATAATCAACGAAGAATCGGTTGTTAAGAGAGAGAGAGAGGAAAAGGAAGAGAGAACAGAGAAGCGCTATACTCACCCGTCTACGAAGAATTAACCTGTTGATCGCATGCGTATAAGAAGTAGCGTCGCATTGTGCTTTCGGCAACAGCGTTTGCAACTTAAATGGGACGGTTTTGAAGGGGGAAAATCCTCGACTGGCACATTCGTTAAGGTCATCCACTCGATGATATAAACACAGACAAGAATTCGATGGCGTAGCGACGGTATTTACATCGGAAACAAAACTGAGAAGACCGGGGTGCTTCCTCGACGGAGGCTGCCGCGTTACTGAGGGGTTGGAGCGTGCGAGCCACCCTCAATGCAACCCTCGCCACGAATTCCACCTTGCTCAACCTCCCACCCTGACACCGCCCCGGGGCTTTTCATCTCTTTGCACATACCTCTTTATCAATCCGATTCATTTCGACCCCATGCCACCCCCGAATCCCTTCGACTCGCCAGATGTTCCACCCGAGCTTGGGTCAGAGCTAAATAAAATAGTAGTCTTTTTTACAAGTCCTTTTTAAACGATATATATTATAAATCGTGATTTTGAACGTGTATTGATAACACAAGTGTACATTTTTAACCCTCACGAGCTCCTAAAAAATAGCTGCATAAAAGAGACTAGGATAACAATTCCCCCATTTTTATTTTACACATTAAATCAACACGTCATGTTTCATTTACAGCGTCACATTTTATAGAAATACATCTCAAGGCGTAGGCATAAAAGAATGAATAATTTCACAGTATGTAAAAATATTTTGAATGGGTGAATTCTCACTCTGAGGAAGGTATGAGGGTCAAGTACACGGGTACACGTGCAGTATTTGACGTACGTTTAAATACACGTGTATTACTGCATCTCGATTTTAATTTGTATCATTTTTAGAACATTGATATAAAGGAAGCATCGAGACTATGGCTTCACAAATTTCGCGGTTATTGGTACACAATAAATTTAAACATTATTTTTAAAGTGAAATAGTGTACACGTGTGATCGTGTACATAAAATGACACGTGCTCGAGTACGTGTACATGAAACACACGTGTACACGTGTATCTGAATACACGTGAAATATAAATTGCTGATAGATATACACGTTCCACGAAACACCGTTCAAAGAATCAGGAGAGCAAAGTAAAAAAGATATGACATTTTTCGGCGCGTGTATTTCAAACTCGTGCGAAACATAGACCACATGTATAAAAGAGTTGGACGTATGCTGAGAACATGGTTTCGGTATAACACGATGCAAATACCTATACCCACCTCGAATTTTTCACCATTTTTCATTTCGGAGAATCGCGACGTAATATTTTTAAAAATCAACTCTTACGCTGCTTCAGGTTCCGACTACAAGCAAACTTGACACGAAGATATTATTTTAATTAAAATTTCTGCTGCAACGCGACTCGAAGATTAACAGATGATTTCCTTTACTTAGACGAACATATTTTAACACATTCACTGCCATTGGAGAATTTACTGGGACTACGTAGTAAAAGATCCTTACAAAGTCAAACAAACATGGAGAAAACTCGTGTCCATTCTGACCGACTAAATTCTAATTTTCTAGTACCCAATACGTGCCTTTAACTACTTTTATCAGGTACACAGAAAAACTATCATTGATCACAAACAGTAAATAGTTGATTGTAGCTAACCGCGGCAGTGGTACAATCATTTTACCACGCTTTTTGCCACGCTTTTTATCACGCTTATATTAGCTTTCCGAGTTGTTATCGTTGTCGTTGTATGCTTCATATCTTGAAATCGAATTTTAAACCACTTCCCGATGAGCTAAATACTTGAAATTTTCGACATAGCTCAGAATTGGTTGACAATGCAATATTTTTAAAAAATTTAAAAGACTGTGAGTATAGGATTTAAACAATATTTTTAAATATTCCCCTTCGCCCCTCGCCGAGCGACGTTCGGTAATACGTCATCGCGTGCATCGATCCCCACTCCGCGCGCTCCCTACTCCACTACGCGTTCCCACTCCGACTTCGATCCCGTTCCACTGGCCCACTTCGCACTGAAGGAGCTTAGTTTATTTACTGGGCAGTATTCCGATTATGCCAACAATTTTTCGCGTATGCGAGCCAAAAAAGTAGCGTATGTACAATGACGCAGCAGAGCGGCCAGGGCCCTGATGCCCTGAGACAGTTATACTAGCAGAAGTGTACCGGCAGCATTGGCGGGACGTGTTTCCGTCTGGAAACTTAATTTTTAACGTTTTAAGGGTAGCTTAAGCCCTTGCCTTTTCATATGTAAACACTAATAATTTTTTAAAAGTCTGCGCGGTGCTCAAACTACCCGATTTTATCGAAAAGGTTACGTTACTGAGGCTTAAATTGCCGCGCATGCAAGAAATAATAGCTGGCACAATCGAAACACTGTTACTGGGCTGGTTTGTACATATTAGGTCGGGCGGAGCAGGGGCGACACGGATCGGCGCGGCGGTTCAGCTCGGTAAACGGGCCTTACTAAATACGCTCGATAGTAAAGACTAAAAAGTAGTAAATAAAAAAAATATATACAAAAACTTTTTAAAAACCACGCTTATATTAGAATGCACTAAAAAGGAAAAAATAATATTTTTAGATATTCGTGACTATAAATAAAAGCGTGGAGCGCCCACGAAGATTACGTTAATATAATTTAGCGCTCCTCCACGCTTTCATTTATAGACACTAATATCTAAAAATATTATTTTTTCCTTCTTAGTGCATTCTAATATAAGCGTGGTTTTTAAAAAAAATTTTTTATATATTTTTCTTCATGTTGTATTTCCAATTTTGATTCATGTTTATACAACTGAAAGCACAGCTTCAATGTAACGCGCGACGCGTTTCCGTGATTTGCATCGTTTCTACATTTCGTTTAACAGATCAAAACATTTTCGATGCACTAGATACTTGTTCGTACTTGGAAAACGGTTGCAGAAAGCGAGGGAAATATTTTCAATGTAAATTACGTACTTGTAATCTGTAATCTTCAACACCTTATTCAGTCGATTATATACGTTATCTTGAACGATAAGATATCATTGCCTTTATAATTTATCCATAATTGGTCATGAAGAAACAATGTAGTGTGCTAATTTGTTGTGGTTATTATGACTTTAGCAGCGTTCTGTTATAATGCTTTAATGGTAAATAACCAATATTTTTAAACGAAGGCGCAACGTGTTGTTTGTATGTGTAATAAATAGATTGCGGATCTTTATGCAAAATAAAAATTGTCTGCGTCGGTTGCAATAAATAGAAACCAAATGGAATGTTCTTTTATCCCTTAATAATTTTAATAGACGAGAAATTATATATATTGACATCTTCAATTTTCAAAAGTTTCCTACAACTTTGAATTTTACTAAAAAATTTCAATTATTATGTATTATCTTCATATATAGATTCTGACTATCTCTCTGGATTATATGACAGTCATTTTTTCATTTAAAAATGCTTTCTATGAAGTTGACTGTTTCAGTTGCTCTGTCATACGTCATAACAGAAGCACGATTAATTATGTAAGTAATATAAATTCACGTAGGTGTGCAATTTACGAAAGTAATTTACGAAATGATCATTGGACAGGTGCTTGATACTGCTGTTAATTGAATGCAATGATTGCGTCGTTAAACTTTACGTAAAGTTGTTATCTGAACTTATTACATAAACACACAAAATGTACGGTAGTGCAGATTCAGCAGTTTAGCGACCACTGTGAACGATCGATTATCAATACTGCACTGATATTTACAATCTTCCAACGTTTCTACCCAATTTGTCTTGACCGAAGATTTGATTAGATTATAAGTAAGAGAGTAACATGTATTGATCGATTGTACCTGGGAGAACCAAGCCAAATCCTTAAAGTTTCCCGATTCAGAACCTGTGTAACAACCTGTTGATTAATTGGAAATCACAACTCGAGAACCGCATACTTCAAACATGATTGCCAATGGACGTTGAACTTGAACGGCCGCCAAATCATTTATTTGTTAACTATTCTTATCCATGATAGAACTAGACTGCGGATTTTTATGCAAAATAAAGATTATTCACATTAATTTCAAGATAAACAACTATCCATTCTCCTTTAGCAATCCTAATAAGGCTGTCCCAAAAATGTTGCGTTTCATTGAAAGCAGTGATTCCTGAGGTCATTTGTGGTCAACTGTTTCATTTACAAAAATGTTTTCCGTGACTTTGTTAAACAACTTTATTAATAGACAGCGGATCTTTATGCAAAATAAAAATGTTGTACCAGAATTGCAACAAACTCGAGTGAAATAAACATTTATTCTTTTCCTTAATTCGATTAATTATTATTATAATTTTTAAATTCATCTAATGTTTTTGCTATTTTAATTCACAACTGCTTATTTTCGTAATAAATGCATAAAATCCACCGTCTAGTTGTTAACGAAAAATAAGGACCAATCAGAGCACTCTGATTGAAAAAGCTACTACAAATGTCCTCAGGAATCTTTCTGGATTGCCTATATATTAACATTCGCAAGTTGTTTTTATGTGTCTATTGTGTTAAATCACATTAACACGTTTCTGTCCTAAAAACGTAAAATCTAGTCTACTTATACCATAGAGGCAGGCGTATCACAAAGGGAAATTGGATTCACCTGTAAAACCTCAAACAGTTAGGGTGACTCGAGTCCCCTTTGAGCTAATCGATGATTTGCGACGCCATCGCATTGTGTTCGAATTTGACCTGATAGAACTATCACGGCACGTGCGGTTGAACTTCGGTAAACGCGTCCAACAGGTAAACGCATGGGCGGGTCTTCTCCCAAATTAAGCCCTCACCTACAGCAGACCACGGACACGGCTAATATGAAAACAGAAAGCAGCCACTTCATAGTCGCAGCAACGTCGGATGTGATTCGTGGTATCCGATATTGTTACTGCAGACAATTTCGAAAATCGACCCTTTGGCGTCAACCGATGAACTTTCCAGAATATATAATAACGTACACTGATTTACAAAACGTATTTTTTTCTCTAATTTTTAAATATAGACCCATATAAAAATGTTTTAAAAAAACAACTTTTAATATTTTCTTTGTAATTCCGACCAATTACAATGTTCCCAAAGTTAATTATCGTACATCGGGTAGTAAACCGATCCATCTAATATCTCAAGAGAAGCTCAAGTCGTTTGAGCTCATTTTTTTTTTAATCGATTAATTGAGCATCGTGAGGATCGGAGACGGTACAGAATTAGTTTGCAAACCGCGCGTTATCGATTATCTTTTCCTACTCCCCCTTCCTATAGAATCACATAGACTACGAGCAGACTCGCTCGATAAGTAGGATCTGACAGTAGTCAGTCGCGAACTACGGCTAAGCGCAATGCCTTCACTGAGGTCGTTTCGTGTAGATTTCGACAGGCCGGGTGCCACCTACGTGGCTGGTGAAATAGTAACAGGTGCCATTAGTTTGGACATAGCGAAGGTCAAGAACGTCAGAGGTGAGTTTCAAAAACTACGCAAGGAATGAATGAACATAATGCAAACACGAAGCGCAGTCGACATCTGAGTCACGAGATAAGGGGGTAGACACATCACTGACGAAATATGGGGATACACCAACACAGATCTTATTAGCTTTTCTGTTTAGGATTCGGATGAGGTATGGACCCTATACCATTTTTGTATCGCGCCCAATATTATCGATGGAACGCGTATTAGCAAGAACTGATTTTATTCTGTATACTTCATTTTTACTGCGGCCGCTTAATATGATTTATAAACGTGTATATCGAGCATGTATTTGGAAATA
>CM052335.1:755236-785545 GCA_028455595.1 Lasioglossum vierecki | reverse complement strand
ACAAATTTTTTTCTCACCATAGAGAACCATTCTGGGGGGCGGGGTGCAAAAAATTCGTTGGTAAAAAAATAAGGTCCACCCTAATGTGCAGTCTAGTTACGAACATTTACATTTAAGTAGTTAAATGAATATTGAAACGATGATGAACCCATTGCCTTACAGTATAGTGTTTGACTCGTGATAAAGATTATATGAACAGATTCTGATAAAAATATTTGTTAATAATTTCCTTTAAATCGAAATAAAATTCTATTTTGGTTTTATCGATATACAGCAATTGCAGAACATGCAGGCATACAATTCATATCAATATTCTTCTTTTTTAGGAAATTACGATCTACAAAAAATGCAGTAATAACTGAAACTTCAATTAGTGAGTGAAATTTTAAAGTGGCAACAATTTGCCTTCTAACTTCATTATCAACATTGCATTACAAGGTGAAATATTACGAAATACCTATCTACCTTCTGTAAATGTGTTTTGTTTGTTGTGCTATTTCGTTAACTGAGAAAAGCTTTCATGCATTGATATAAAGAGGCGATACAGTGGATCGAAATTGCGATAACCAAAAGCGATAAATAAATCGCTCTAATGCAACCCGTTGATATCACAAGCATTACGTATAAAGGATTTATATAAATTATTTCTGCATAACGATTCTACGTAACTAAATACTATTCCTCGGTTGTAGGTGGGCGAGTGATACGTGCGCGCTATAATTATCCCGAAGATATTATCAAACCGTTAGTATTACAATATTACTGCGTGGCTCGGTTTTCAAACGTAGTCAATGTTTTAATCTCAGTTCAATGCCAGAAACACGGGTCAAAATTATTAGATAGTTTAAACGAAATTATTACACAATCGAAACAAACGAAAGGAAAAGAATATTTCTTCAAAAAGTTATGAAATATAGTGGTTCTTCACACATTGCACAAACTATGTGAGTGTGGAACAACAAGGTGGTCCTTATTTACTCTTGTCAAAACCCTTTTACGACACCCCCATCTCTTCCATAGATTTTGCTCATATCTGTTTGAAGATTCATTTTAAAGGCTGTTCAGCTTTTGACCAATCTGTTGTACGAGGAAAAGTAATATGATATTAAAGATGCAGCCTGTCCAAATCTACAAGTTTTGTTCAACATATTTTTCGACGCGATAAATAGATTAGATGATATTCGAAAAAAACGATTTTATAAACATTAAGTTAATGATTTTAATGTTTAATAAATTTGGGACACGTTTTCCCGTTATTTGTGGATATTCAAATTTCCACAAACATTTTTCAATTATTATCAACAACCCGGGTGGGGGGGGGGGGGCGTGAATGAAATTCAAAAGTCGAAAATAAGAGCCACCCTAGTGGAACATATATTACTCGATTCAGATATACGATAAGGATAGAGACAATGATTGATTTACCTGGAACCTGATTAATGAAATGTAGGGTTCTATTTCACTGCCAAGGGAGCGGCTCTTGTTCGTTGGTCGGAAACAAGACATACTAGACGTAACGGACAATCCAGGAATGAGCGCCGAACCTACTCCGCTGCTGAGGAGTATTTTTCAATGAGAGGGAATATTTTGGACCCAAGTGGACGTAAGTTAACTCTTTCAATTGGTGAATTTCTGAGAGAATTAATAGATTCGCTTCTCCTAGCCGATTCAACAGTATATATCACGGAAGGATTCCATCGGTTCCCGTTCCAGTTTAAACTACCATCTAACATCCCTAGCAGCTTCGAACATGAGCATGGTCATGTCAGGTACACGGTGAAAGCAGTAATCGACAGACCCTGGAAGTTCGATCACGAATGCAAAGCCGCGTTCACCGTGGTCTCCATATTAAATCTAAACACACGTCGAAATGAATGCGTAAGAATTCACATTTTATTCTTACAACACACCATCAATTCGAACCATCAATTATTAGGTATACAAACTAATCCATAGCTCCCGATTTGCGAATTTATTAATAGTTTTCAAACAACAAAAATATCAGTTAACTCTCCAAAATAATCTCCATTACTTTCAATGCGTTTACTCTATTCTTACAAATAAGACAATCGTTCTCCAATACGATGAAAGTTACTTACAATTGATTAATTGCAAGAACCGCGAATTAATTTACACACTTCATATCATCTTTCTCGTACAGTTAGGCATCCATGACGAAGTTGAGAAGAGCTTGTGCTGCTGTTTCTTCAGTCAGGGCTCGATAAACATATACACCCGAGTGCCATCTTCTGGATACGTTCCTGGACAAACGATCAACACATTGGTGAATTATAAAAATAATTCTTCAAAGGTTCAGATAACGGGGATCACAACGAAGTTGGAACGAGTAAGTGAAACTTTGGGGATTTCAATCCCCCTATTGTACAGTTGTCTTCGTGACAAAATAAAAATAGTTCAAGTTTATCGTAATTACTAGAGACTAAAATTAAACGAAAATTTCTTTTTCTCTTTCAATCATGTTAAACAGCCGATAACGAAATGACATCCTTAACCCTTCGCTGCATAGTGTATCATATATGATACAATTAACAAATCTGGTATATAGTAATCTAAGAATGTGTTTTCTTACTATGTTCATTTATGTTTATTTTTTGAAAATACTGTCTTAATTAACTTCCCGATTTTATAGGCATTTTAGACTATTTTTAGAAAAATGTCTGTGTGCGTGTGCGTGCGCGCGCGCGCGCGCGTGTGTGTGTGTGTGTGTGTGTGCGCGCGTATATCCGTTTGTATGTATCAAATTTTTCGTTAACGTTTTCGGAAAAAGTAACAATGCGATCAGAATGATGAATGATGCAATCGATGTACTCCGCTGTAACTTAGAGCTGATTAGATTTTGGTCCACTTTGGTCCAGAATTTTTTTAGTTTTTTTTTAGTTTTTTTCGAAAGAAGTTCACTCAACAATGTAATTTATACGAGAGGACGGAAATTTTCCACCGAAGAAACAAAATTAATTCCATAAAAAATTTTTCTAATTTTTTTTTCATTTTTTTTTATTTATGCAACTAATGCTAATGTCACCGCTTACAATAATCGAAAATTATCCCAATGCAAGAGTGAATTTCTTCTCTACTCTCGAGAATACCTTTCCAAAGAATATCGATGAAAGTACAAAAAAAATTTATATTACATTCTTTGAAAAAACAATCAGTTCGATACGAATTATTAACTGAGATTAAATTGAAAATTAATATGAAATATATGATAATTATTAATAACATTGATATGGAAGACGGATTGGTTAATGGAGCACACATGAGGAATATTAAAATTTATTACTTTTCAAGAAAATACTAAAATTCCGTGTATATTGTGGTTAGATTTTCAATTGGCCAGAGTAGGAATGAAAGTAAGAACTCGTTATCGTGGTGATATGAAATCGGCAAATATTCATCAAAATTTAACACCAATAATAAAAATATCGAATCAAGTAAATATTTCGGGTGAGGAAAAATATCAAATCGCACGTAGTCAATTTCCAGTGGTTCGTGCTGAAGCGATTACGATTTATAAAAGTCAGGGACAAACATACGAGAAAGTATGTTTGAATTTTAAAACATCAGAAAAATGAACTGAGCAGAGTTTCAAAATTGAGCGGTTTATATATTTTGGGACAATTTAAATTAACAGTATCGAAGAAAACCAAGATCAATACTGCAAACCCAGATAGTGAGGAGTTGTATCGATTGCGATAAAATAATTAAGATAATATATTTTGCAACATTAGTATGCTATAACAAGAAAGCAAACGAGCAACGAGCATACGATGTTGGTTTAATGCGATGCCACATAGCAAACAGTTTGATAAGTAAAAAACTATTGAATTTCCCTGAAAACGTATAATCTTCTTAAAACGTACACTTTATTTTTTTGTCTTCTTGAAAAATTCAAAAGACTACATACGTCATGTGGTTGGGCATGACGGAGGGATTCCCTTTAATGTTTAGCATTTCCTACAAAACGTACACTAAATAAATAATGATAATAATATACAGAAACTAACGAATCGGGAAGTTCTATGTGTGGCTCGTGGAGAGTCACACACAAAATAAAAAACATTAATAGATGCAGGCCCTACTAGCCATGCGTACCACTAACCCTCTCGCGAGCTCGCAAAGCGAGCGAGCTACAACAACCCCACCCGCGAGCAACAACCCCCCTCTAGTTTTTTAAAATATTTTTCCCTTAAATAAAACACAAAAACTGACCATCTTTCAAATTTTTCATCCGAATTAAAAGAATCATTCAGTGAAGGATTAGATTCCCTTGTCTTTTCAGTATGGAATCTAACGTACTCATTTTTGTTGTAAATGCATATAATCCGCAGTCTAGTCATTAAAAAAGACTAGAAATTCTTTTTCAATTTAACAGAAAGAAATAATATGGATATTTAGCAGATACAGTCCGAAATCTTGATTACGAGTCTGCCTGAATGTTACACTGCAATGGGTTAATATCAAACGAGCAATCCCTTTTCATTTTCCTTTGAAGGTACTCAAGCTTCGCGCGACTAGCAAGACCAGGATTGAACATTTCAACATTATGACCACTTCGTACTCAGGACCATTCGCATCGCAAGGAAGTACCAATGTGGAAATTAAAGTTCCACCGATTCCACCGTCCGATATGCCCTTTTGCAACATTATAGACTTGAACTATAACCTGAAAGTTGTCGTCCATGTGACGGGCGCGTAAGTAACATAGATAAATAAGATATCTTATCATTATCATGTATTGGAATTCTGATAATTCAAGATACGGTGAGAATATCCATCAAACGGAATAACATTTCTGCGAACTGAACGGAAGTTCGAAATTCTCGATTTCCGGAGCATTAACAAATTTTTTGTTCCTTTCGATTGGCTTCTTTTATATTTAACTTTCAGTACTCTATTGCGACGTTACGACTCCCCTTTAAATAACTTTATGAAAAGTGAACAATAATTGCAGTAAAAACAAATCTCCACATTATACACGACTATCGATCTATTCCTGTTTGTTTGTAACAGTCAAAGAAAATTCATGTTCTACTATGTCATATCCGCTACCAGACTCATGTTTCGCGATCAGATGTACATCTACTTTGTACTAAAACGTTTCTTCGTATAAAAACCAGCCACTGCAAAATTGAGACGAGTTACCCGCTTCTGATCGGATCAATTCCGCTATACTTTGCGCCGAATGCACCACCGATTGAACAGATAAATGTCACGCCACATCCCACAATGCCAATGCCTGAGACACCCGGTACTTCTAACATAGCACCACCGTATCCTGGGTTCGTCAACCCGGATCAAGGTGATATCTCAGCTAATTGGAACATACGTAAGAAATTTTTAACACAATTCATTAATTTTTCTCTCAAACATGCTGCTGCTATGTTGGGCCCATTTAACAAACTATAGTAATTAGTGCAGCCTGACAATTGCAGTTATATTTCTTTTGCCCGAGACACACAGCTAAGTCAGACTCAAGGTATCACGAAGAATTTGTCTTTATCAAAATACATCGTGGTTCTATATAGGTTACAAATTCAACTACTTCCCCCTTCGTTTAAGAATCGTTATAAAATAAAGTATTTAAACGTGAAATAGGATTTATAAAGTCAAAACATTCCTTTCCAGGTCAATTAGTCTTTTTTCCAGTTTGTATCTTTTACGTTGTTTACAGCACCCCCATCTTATGAAGAATGCATGTCAGGTTCACAGAACATCAAAGATGATGATGAATCCGATCACGTTCAAGGTGCAGGTGCACCTTTCGCGCCTAAGTATCCTGTCTTCAATTATCCGGCACATGGTAAGAGCCTAGATGTAGCGGAACAGTGATTTTTACTTTATTCGATGTCCTTTATTAGGTATGCCATGAATAACTATAAAAATGAGCAGGAGGAACGATCAAACGTACAATTTAACGCACTCGCTACTGGTCGTCAATTATACGTCACAACTTTTTTCTCTACGAAGAAAATTAAGCTAATTATACGCTTGTGATTATTTAAAATAAGGACATAGCGTGGGATTTGCTGTCTTTTGATGTAAATTATTTTACATTTTAAATATACGCTATATTTGTAATATATATATATATATATATATATATATATATATATATATATATATATATATATATATATTTTTTACACATGATTGCAGTATTACGACGAATAAAGACATTTATTTATTCAAATCCTTTTCATACCCTCTGTCATTTCTAGCTGCAGTCGTAAAACAAAATAACATTCGCACGATTTATTTTATATCTCAAAAAATAAATCGCATCATGCTGTCGAACTATTATGTTACATTCATCAGCATGTTCTCCTAATCGTTTTTAATCCCAAGTGTCCCTATCTTAAAGTGCGATCTCCTCTCTTCAATTCAAGTTTCTTGAACGTTCAAAAATTCCTATGAGGATCCATTCTAAAAATGATTTGAAAATTTCTCTTACAATCAAATGATGTGATGGTCAACAGTTTATGCTAACGCCACAACTCTGCTAACACTGTTATCGATAGGATGATTCGTCCTGATCAAAAGTCTACTGAACTTCCTATAGTGAAGTCATCACTCGAGATAACAGAAAATCTGTCAACATGGATAAAAGCATGGATAATTGGTCGTAAAACGATTAATAAGACTCGGACGTTGGGAAGAGACAGTTCTCACGGTTGTGTAATCGTGTATTTCTTGCTTCCCCTTCCCCAAGAATCTATAAATTTACGAGTGGACTCGCTCGATAAGAAAGAACACACCAGGACGACAGTTTTCTGCGAGATCTCAGCAGGATGTCATCGTTGAGAACGTTTCGTATACATTTCGATCGAACAGTCGCCACGTATCAACCCGGCGACAGAGTGACGGGAAAAATTATCGTGGACACGGCGAAAAACAAAACCGTCAGAGGTAAGTCTTCTAATCAACACACGAAATAAGAGAGCGTATATTGAAGAAGAGACGCTGACCTATGCCCGACGTCGTAGCGCGAAAAAGATTCAATTATGAATCGCCGACTACGCGATTACAGTGGTTACGAAAAATTCAACTTTCCATAAAAAATTATCATACGTTTTAAAGCACAAGGAAATTAACTTTTCTGTCAAAGTAGCAAATTATTTAAAGAAATGAAATTATTTTGTGGAGATCTGCAGTTAGTTCTGTCTATAATTGTACATTGCATATACATATAGAAAAAAGATTTCACATAGAAGAAATAGTTTAGAGATAATATTGATGGAAAAATAAGTGTTTAAAATGTACCTAATTTATAATATTAAATTGATGAATCTTTGAGTTTATAAAGAACTCTGAATATCTAAAATGTATTCTTCTATGATATGTGATTTGTTCTATTTTATCTACTTGTAAACTCACTGTAGTTTGAGATCTTGCATTCTAAGAAATGAGTATTTTATGTCAGCATTTGTACCTTGAGGTAATGAAAACGTGTACTATCAAACGAAACAATAGCAAATCAGATCAATAAGCGATAAATGTATCATTACTGTACAGTGAATCATACTACAATATATATATATATATATATATTCTTCTCTTTGTATAAGGTGTGTGTAAAAATTGTTTCTCGGTTATAGATGGGGCGCTATTATATATTATCAGAAAACTGTTTAGAAAAACTGTATATGCACGTTTGTATTTGATGTGAACACAAAACAATTTTTGGTACAAGCATACGACTTTTTTGTGCTGTACATTTACGGTCACAGAAGATACAGTGTATTAAGTGTGTTAGTACGAGATTCATATAAATTAATCTTTTAATTATTTGGTTTAACACCACACCTTGAAAGTTTAAATTTCATGAAATAATGCAATGATGCAATGTAAATTTCATTTTATAACCTTCTTTGATATTATTGTAACAGAACATTTACTTATTCCCTCGTTATTTAGTAATCACTTTTTAACTACCATTTTCGCATTGAATAATTCAAGCGATGCGCTCAGCCTAACGCATAAAAGCGCATTTTTTCACATACAGCGATAAAACAGTCAATGATTAATTTAGTTTGAAACTAATTAATTATTTATAGGACTCTATTTCGTTGTAAAGGGAGAAGCTGATGTGTATTGGACGGAATCATCAAGTACAACTGATTCCGATGGCAAAAGCACAAGTACCTCCGACACCTATTCCGCGAATCAACACTATTTCACGCTGAGCGCCGATGCAGTGGGTACACGGGATTGTGAGTGCAACACTGCACTTTCTACAAATCAAGCAACAATTCTTGAAGTTTATAATATTTTCTTTAACATCTCCAGCGCATTCAAGAGAAGAAATTACGGAGGGATACCATGAGTTCCCGTTCCAATTTGATATACCCCCTAACATTCCTAGCAGTTTCGAACACACGTACGGACATATCAGATACACGATGAAAGCCGTAATCAACAGGCCCTGGAAGTTCGACCACGAATGTAAAACCGCATTTACCGTAAACTCCATTTTAGATCTGAACGCGCATCGGGAGAACTGCGTAAGACTTCACATTTTATTCTTAAAACACTCTTAGAAATACAATTGATTAATTGTGAGAGTCACTAAATAAGTTTTACACTTAATACCATCCTTCTCGAGCAGATAGGAATCTTCGACGAGGCTCAGAAAAGCTTCTCGTGCTGTTGCTGTAGCTTGGGCTCGGTAAACATAAGTATCCGAGTACCATCTTCTGGTTATGTTCCTGGACAAATAATCAACACATTGGTGGACTTTCAGAATGCTAACTCCGAAGTTCGTATAGAGAGGATCTGTACGAAGTTGGAACAAGTAAGTAAAGCCATTGACATTTTGAGAGCCGTACGGTTGCCATCCTATTAATTTTTTCTACTAGGTACTTAGATTTCATGCAACTTCCAAGACCAGGACCGAGCATTTTGATATTACGTCTAGTTCGTATGCTGGACCTTTCAACAAGCAAGGAGGAGCTAATTTGGAAATCCGGGTTCCACCGATACCGCCGTCCAGCTTATTATTTTGCAAAATTATAGATCTGGACTATAACCTGAAGGTCGTCATCCACTTTATGGGACCGTAAGTTAAAATACAAGATATCTTATGTCGTTGATAATTTGAAACATGATTAACCATGAGTAAAACAGTATAATCTTAACGCTGACAGTATGAAAGTTTACTTTCTTGATTTCCAGTGTATTGAACTGCTTATCTTTCAATTGTGTCTTATCTGATGTAGTATACGGCTACGCGTCATTAGCGCGAGTTTCCATTAAGTAATGGAAAAAGTACCCTAAAGATATTATTTTATACTAAGCTGTGTTTCGCAGCAAACTTGTGCATTGTGTTCAGCTTAACTACAGTGCAATGATTGATATTTTCGCGATCTTTCTTCTAATTGATGTATTCCATGGTAAACTTCTATTCTGTCGTTGCCCGTAGTATTTAGTTTCAAATGCAGGGTTAGACAATATGATACAACAGTTCCGCTGCGTACTTGAAACAAAGAAAGTTACATAAACTTAGTCGAACTAGAAGACATTTCAGTATACATGCTACAATCAGAAAAATGAGACGAAAGTATGCAATAACATTTGCCTATTCAAGGCTTCCTTTCCATAGATTTATTTAATCACATATTTTTCATTCTATTCTATTACTTTTTTACCATTTTTAAGGTAACTCATGTTATTGAATAAACCTATGAATAAATATCTTAATTTTATCTTTGAATTTTAATTTAAAAACACTACGAACTTTCGTTCCAACTCAATGTTTCCTTGTTAACAAATCAGGCACCTCAAAGTTTCGAGGAGTTATCCTCTTTTGATCGGAACCGTGCCACTGTACATTAACCCGAGTGCACCTAGCATACCTCAGAGTACCACGAACAAACCTATTGAGTCGATGTCAATGCCAGAGCCCAGTACTTCTAATGCACAACCACCACATATTGGCTTTGTTATCCCAGACCAAGCTGATACTTCCACAAACTGTAACATACGTAAGTTCTTAATAAGATTCAATGACTTCTTCGTCAAAGTGTTACTAAAATCAGATTATAGAAGAACAAGTATTAATTATTGAGTACACTTACACACACACACGTACATTTTTATCTAAAAATTGTTTCAAATTATAGTATATAGAATATTTGCCTTTCTTTTGAATGCAGCACCTCCATCCTATGAAGAATGCGTATCAGGAGCTCAGCACATCAGAGATCTGGGTGAATCTGACTATGTAAAAGGTGTGGATACACCTTTTTCGCCCAAGTATCCTGTGTTCAACTATCCAGCACCAAGTAAGATCGTTATTAACTCTGCAGAATCTAAATGCTATAAAGTGGTGGACTTTCTGTTTAATCGAATGTTCTCTTTTAGGTGCAATAACAAATGAATAAAGAACTAAATAAATTATTTTCATAACATGTTGAACTGCTACTATTAACATGAGAAAGTTTTCCATTGTACCCTCACAACTACCAGCATACTTTTCAACGAGTTGCATTTAACGAAGAACGATGAACTGAAAACGAATATACCTCATTATACGTTGGTTTTACTATATTCTTATACAAAATGCTTTGCGCTTTTATATGTACACATTTTTCAAAAAATATATACAATTATTTATTCATAATGGATTTTTTTGGAACGCAGAGACTCATTCCGTGTTAGGCTTAACTACTTTTTAAAAGACTATAGTTATCCTTTGACCACCAACAGGTACCGAGACATTTTAGAATAGACCCTCATTTAATTAATTCTGAAATAAACTAAACTTTAATCCTATCAGTATTATAACGCAAAATGTTTATATTTGACGTTATGTGTTCGGTAGTTTTGTTGTGAAATATTCTTATCGATTAATTTAATGCTTGTTCCTAGCCGAAGTTGAAGACATATGGGATAAGCAACGATTTTACGAAAATGATATATTTACACAATTTATTTCATATCTCAACATTGTCATACTTTAATCATAATCATCATCGAGTCGTATAATTAGAAAAAGGTAAACGAAAAACGATATATAATCGTTTGCAAAAAATGATAGCAAAGGAAAAAAGAAGAAGAATAGGAGAAGAAACATTGGTACAATTTCACAGAAGTAGCAGTACAAAAAGAAAGAGATTCGGCGCAAAACAGGTTTTCGGTGGAACGAACAGATCGCAAATTGGACGTTCTCGAAATGAATTTGGGCAAAGGGACAGGAAAGTACTGAACGAACGAAAAAAAAAAGACCGATTAATAATTGAGATTACGTGGAGAAGCTCCTCGACGGAAGCGTCGGCTAAAACGGAACCGGGAGAGAAGTGTGAAGAGGAAGGCTTATCAACAAGTCGCGAACATATCTCGAATCGATCACTCTTAATAACATTTTTCTCTACTCTAATAAATGTATATACCTCAACTTCGCAGTTCAGTAAATACACACGGTACGAATCGCATTTCAACCACCAAATGCCCGATAAACGTGTCATTGTAGGAACTGAACCGAACCGTCTTAACGTTAAAGGCTGTCTTAAATACTGAGAACAGACACGGATCGCCATTTTTGCTCGCGTTTTTTCTCGGTGACTTGCTATCGGATGACAGTGAAGATGTCCCGTTTCGTTTTATTTATTTTTTCATTTCGATTTATACTTTCGATCGGTTACTTTCATTCGGACAAAGTAAAATGTATGTGTGAAACATTGACACGCGACGAAGAAAAGATTGATAAAAGTCAATTCCAATGACCGTGACGTTTAATTGCTGCTGGTCCCATTTCGTACTATTCGTCAAATCGTAGTCACAACAACGGTTGTTATCACGCTCGCCGATGCCTCGTGTTGCCGGCAAAGGATCTCGTGTGCGGCTCCTTTCTTTTCTCTTTCAAGTTCTTACTCGGTTCTAGTAGCAATCACGAATAAGATAGTCACAAGAACATCCGACGCAGAATTAAATAAAGGCTAAGCTACGAGAAATTCCTGTACACCGTTCTCCGGTTTTGAGAACGGTAATCCTAAGTTAGCGACATTCGGTGTTAGAGAAGTACTCGGGCTCTTCGAGCAACGAGTTCGGAGACCGTGATACACGTGGCAGAACGAAACTAATCGATCACGTCGGACGTGATAATGTGTACGTCGTAGATTTTTGTTTTTCTGTTTTGTCTGTATCGCAAGCTGCAAAAGTAATTTGAACTCGACGAAAATCGGTGATAAGGAAAAAAGAGATCGAATAAGCAGAGCGAAGAAACCCGTTCGGAAAAGTATTCGATGTTCGAGAAATGAGAAGAGTATATAAAGCGAAAGACAAATACGAATATCAAAAAAAAACAATATTTTAATAAACGAGAAACGGTGAAAGCGCTTGGACATTTTGAATATATTGCGTAAAATTGCGCGCGCGGTATAATGCATTTTTTTGACTCGATAATGTTTCCTGACATTTTTCTCGTCTTTTTTATAATTCTCTTGTAGTATCCTGATTCGTCGGGAGGGGAAAGGAACTGTGCGCTCCAACTTTACAAAAATTTGCTTCGCTTATATTACAATAACCTTCCCTCGATTTAAGACATTCAACCCTTAATATATTATTATCATAAATAAATTTGGTCTATCGGTAATATTGTGAATACGCCGGTACAAATACTGGCAGTATTTGGTTAAGTAAAAAATCATGATCACTAGAAGAGGTAACTGGTACCGAATGGGATCTCGAACGTGTGAAATGAACATTTCCTTTTCTTTTCTTTGTTTTGTTCTTCTCGGTTTCTAATGTGTTCCGATCGCAAAGTATCCAGCAGTAAGAAACGACACATGGGACAACAAAAGAGAGCAATGTACGACACGCACGTTACAACTTCCAGTAAACTTGATTTAACATTCTTCATTGGGATTACCGGGAGTGACGCAGATCTATTCGCGATACGATCCGAATTTCGTGCAAGCCTGCTGACCAAGAGAACGCGTTGGTAAAAATACTGATCATCGAGAAACAATGTGTGTATGTGCGCGCGCGAAACAATGTACAATAAATGTTATCGAACGTGATCTCCTTAAAAAAGTTACGGTAAAAAGATTCTTGAACACTCAACAATCAGAGACACGCAGTAGGTTCTTGGTTTGTTAGTACTCTCGATACGAACATGCAGAAATTTGAATACCTTGCGAATAGATCTGCTGTGATGTCACCCATAGGAAAGTATATAGTGAGTCAGTACATCCAGTTTAAAGAACAGGTAGTTGCAATGATGTCTTTTAACATTTCCGTTTGATCCACAAAACTGTCCCGGTCAGCATGTATTGTAAACTATTCGTGACCCACTTATTAGTTTCTTTTTGCAGCACTTTGTTTTAAAAAAATAATTAATGTTATTGCTGCCATTGCGGTATGGCGCAATGGGTTCAAGACAAACATCAACATTTCGTCTCTACCATATCTGTATACATACATTCAATACAACATTAACATTAACTGAGATTAAGGAAAGGCATAATTTACATTGTCGCCGTGTGTTGATCCAAGTCATGAACCAGAGGACACTGAGTTGTGCACACGTAACGTGTGTTTCATTTTTATAGTGTATGGTATGTCTTTACGCGATCACTTTACATTATTACACTTTGTTTCATTTTCAGTCCGCACGCTTCCCAAAATCCTGCAACGAGAAATTCCTAGTCTAAGTTGTACAAACATTCTCTATGATACTGATAAAATAATAAATCCTTACCACAACTATATGTGCATCTCTTAACCTTCCCTCTTAATGGCACCAGGTGCTTCTGCCAAACCTTTAACTTTCAATCGATCAGCTGTTTTAAGAAATGCAGGAAGTTGATCTTGCGAGACGTTAACTTCTCCGGCATACATAAATTCCAAAATAGCTTGAAGGTGGCTATATGCGACGTCTTTTAGAATTATAATGGGATGTTTGGACGGATTTTCCTGTAACATCCCGCTGCAGTTAACAGTCTGGTCGTAGACGATTCGAATTAATGTAAAAGCAAGAACATACCTCTAATAATGACTTAAAGTAAGGACTACAAGCGGACAACACCATCTTATGTGCTTTACAAGTCTGACCATCACAAGCTAACGTCACATCCGTGAAGCTTTTCTCATCTCGTAAGTGCTTAAATGATGATACCATATTAGATTGGAAATCATTCCATTTAAGAAAAAACTGTTGCTGTTCATCTGCCATTATTGACACCCAATATCCAGACAATCTTCCCTCGAAATAGTAAGCTAAAAATATTCTTGTTGATCAACACGTAACCTCTTATACTACAGAAAGCATAATATTACAACATATAACTACTAACATAAGGATGGTACGAACTATATAGATAAAATGCAGAAGCATACATACACGCGTGTAAGACCAACTGTTCCGTTCACGAGTGAAAAAACGGTACTGCAACGACGAGGACCGATTTACAAATAAAATATATAGTTTCGAAAATGTTTACGGAATGGAACGATGACGAATCGCGCGTAATTCAGCGTACCAGATTTCGTCTAGGTTAAGCGAAAAACACATTCAACAGATTAAGTCGGACGTGTTTGGAAGCATTTGCCGAACCGAAAGCGGAAGCAGAGAGCAAAGTATCGTGGCGTAACGAGAACTGGTTTTATTCCGAGATACGAGTACGCTTGGTGATACGTGTTAATCGTATTTTGTCATAACAATACGCGTACTACGACGGGTCGTTCCGTCAAAGGGACTCGCAGGCCCGAACACGAGCCAGAAACACAAAACGCGGGTAAAAAAATAACCTAACGAGTTCGTTTACTCACCAGAAGCTAACGGGCCACCGAATCCTCCGGGGTAACGGTGATTCACAAAAGGAACGCGAAAAATATATACACTACCGAAAAGTTTTTACGCGAATGTTACGAATTTTTTTGTTGCGGCTAATATCACGTCGAAGAAATTCGGTCAAATTCGGATCTTTCCGTCGCAAGTCGGTTCGAAAACACTGTACCGACTGACGGCTGATTCGACTTTCCCGTGCAAGATGGCGCGCCAGGAGACTTTTCGAGAAACGCTCGGAATTCTCGCATCATAAATGTCAATCCAAAATTGTATATCGACGTCACCGTGCAAAATGCATTCCCAGTTACGTTATTAGCAGACCCGAAATTGTTTCCTGTACGAAAATAGAGATCTATATCTTGCCGTTTTAACCTACTCGTTTAATTGTCGAGTTCCCGCTCATTTCCGAATTCCGTTTCAGTTATTCGCAGTAAATTTTTTCATATTTATTTAACAATTTATAAATTGTTATTATATATATATAATATATATATATATATATATATAATTTATACGAAGTTATAGAACGTTATAGAACGGTTGAATTCCCAACAAGGATCTAGCGTCTAGCACCGATTATATCCTCTCGCGCTTTGTTACCGCTAATTGCGCAATCTCACGCAAGCAATTGGACAGATATCAGCATACGCGCTAACTGACAAATCGAACTGTACCCGCTGCTACAGTGAAATCGATTCTAATCGATCAGACTACGATTACGGTTACGATAACCGTACGGTTGAATGCCTCTCGATAAAAATCGCATCGTGTAAATAGAAACAGAAGAGATGCTAAAGTCTTGTTGCATTAATTGAAGCGCGAAGATTGACAGCCACTTTGGCTCTTTATGAATCGTTGAACGAACGTCAATTAATATCGCTTTACACCTACAGTTCGCCTACTAATAATTCGATCATGAAGATCTTAACTTACTTTAACCTTTCAAGAAGTCAAGTTAACTTGTCCCTGCCTTCATCTAAATCCGTTAACTACATACTTCCCCTTGTTATAAATTTTTGTTGAAATATTAGAGATACGATCTCTTTGGTCTGTAACGAGCAAATATACATATACATGTACAAATATACACAAGTTATTTAAAAACATTCTCTGACGTTTAATCTTCTCCTTTTAAACTCCTTGAAGTTTTTTCTTCTTAAACGCTTAAGGGAAGTTAGGAGTATCTTTGCTTTATTTATAGCTCAAAATTTGCTTAATGAAAACAATGTTTATCGATTCCATAACAGCATAACTGCATAACAGCTATTTATTTAAAAATTGATCGAAACCGTTGCGCCGAAAACATTAATTTATAAGTATTAAATATTTACGATCGATACAATTGATTATTTATCGATTCCGCTTTTTCCAGAACGAACTGTGAATATTTAGACTATAAAGATTCAAAGTTTGTAGTAACATAAACGTACAAGATAATCGCTCCAAATCACAATTATTAATGCTTGGTTTGCTTATCTAAGTGTCGATGGCCGATAGATCATTCGGTTAACAGTAGTTGAGATCCAAAACACATTTTGATATGTTCCGTTATCGATATAGCAGATTCTTTCCTTATACAATTCTTACGATTCTAGATCCTGTTTCCCTATCTAGTTGACTTAATTATATCAATGTCACTTCATTTAACTTCCATGGAATTTTCATGGCGGCAGATTCGATAATAAAGTAAATCTTAAAATACAAAATAGTTTGTGCTAGGTTTACAAAAATATACATTTTCCAAGAGTATCGTTAACTCTTCCGGGGGTGACAGCTGCCGCAGTGAGCCCATTGAGCGAAAGGCGGCAATGAAGCGTGGCCCTATATAGGCCGTAGGGAAAACAGTTTAGCGGGTTGACCTAAAAGGGTATCGAATTAGCATGCCGTTCGGGTACACCCCGACAATACCGTACTCTCGTTGGCTATGCTCCGCGGAAGGGAATGCGGGAGAAGTTGGACAAGGACCGCTGGAATTCTTTGGATTTCCGTAGAAAATCTGTGGTCCGAAAGAGAGTAGATCGGCGTGTATGAGTTCATATAAATAGAACCAAGAAAGTCGAGCACCGGAAAAGTTTTCCTGTCGCGCGCGATGCCGTGATCGGGACGACAGCGTGTCGGCACGTGGGATGGACGAAGATCAACTGTGGGCCTGTTGGAGAGAAAAAGAAAGATCGAGTAGTCGACGTAGGAGGAGGAGGAGGAGGAGGAGGAGGAGGGTCGGGATAGATAGAAGAGGAAGAAAGATAGAAACTAGTGAATCGAGTTGGTAGGAGGGGTGTGGAAGGGTGGAAGAGGTTGGACGCGCCGCGGCGCGCGGATACCTCCGTTGTGGCGCGGATCGCATCGAGTAGAAAGAGGAGTGGCAAGGTGGGGAGGGGCACGAGGGGGAGGGAAGCGCGTAGCGCGAGCGCAAGCGCAATGAGGTACGGAGCTGGTCTGAACGCGCGCCACATTGAAAGCTTGCGACATGCCGCGAAGCGGTTCAGTCGCGCGCCAGCTTTCGTGCGGGTGGTATCGTTTCCTAGTTTTGTCAGCGTTGTTCCCGTCTGTGGTGTACCGTGGTTAGCAAGGAGAAAAAATAAGCCCGCGTAGGCGTGGTGAACATTTGACGCATTGCCTTACGGCCGAACCACGTGAACCAAATCCGAATAAGAAAACGTGTACGATCCATCCGAGACGATTGGAATCGCGACGACGAGCGGTGTACGCGGTCGTCCTCGAAAATTGGAATAGAGTCGAGGGTCGCGCGAATTTGCTACTCTTGGCACCAGTGTCGGATCTCGGCTAATCGCGCGCGCGGGAGCATCCCCGGCTTGCCTGGCTGCTTCGAGAACGTAGCCGTAGTGAAGTTCCCTTGAAGAGACCTGTTTACTGATCGTGGGGTACGAACGGTATTTCGGGGGATCGGAGGGAGATTACAGGCTGTCTAATATTTCGGAGCGGGTGGTAACGGAAAACTCGCGGATAGACTGTATCGCGTGGCTGTGATGTGCGAGTGAGCGATGGAGTCACCAGTCATGTACGATACAACGGCCCATCAGGCCCAGGCCCACGGTGCGGCCGATCTGAAGAAGACCCAGGTTCTGAATAACAACAACAACCATCAGAGCAACAATAACAACAGCAACGCGCCGAACAACAACAACAACTCCGCCCTGCAGGTGAATCATAATCACAACCAGCAGCAGAACAGTGCGGTGGTCAGCAAGGTCTCGGCGAGCAAGGCTAGCCTTCACCAACAGTACGCGGAACACTGCGCCGCGGCCGGCGAGCTGACGGACCTGAACACGCCTGAGATATCGTTGGATCTGCAACACCTGATCGACGATAGCCACTTCAACGACGGCCTGCTAGATATGCTCGGAGCGAACAACGGGGCGGTGAAGCATGTTCGAACGCCCGGTTACCCGCGCACCACGCTCGCCTACATGCCGCAACCGGTGCACAGCGGTGCGAGCTATCACCAGGGCAGCAACAGCTGCAGCGACAGCAACAGCTCCAGTTCCGAGTCGCCGAGTATCAAAGAGGAGCCCCTGGACCCGGCGGACTACCGTCGCCACTGTCCCCAGTACCCGCCAGGCGGTTACAGCCCGGTGACAAACGGGCCGTTCGCTAATGGTGCGCCAACCTTCACCACCCTGACACCGTCCACGGTACCCGGGGGACATCCGGGCGCACCGGTCCATCAGCCACCACCCAGAGGTGGCCCGATGAAACCGGTGATGGCGCACCAACATCACGCGAACTCCGCGGCGGCCGCTGCCGCCAGGAAACAGACCAAGGCCATCGACAAGGCGAGCGACGAGTACAGGAGGCGACGCGAGAGGAACAACATCGCCGTGAGGAAGAGCCGCGAGAAAGCGAAGGTACGATCGCGGGAGACCGAGGAGAAGGTGAAGCTTCTGGTGAAAGACAACGACCTGCTCAAAAAGAGGATCGAACTGTTGACCGAGGAGCTGAACGTTCTCAGATCCCTGTTTAGCAGCGTCGGCGTCGTGCCCGAACAGCTACACCGCGAGATCTCGAGGCACCTCGACCAGTTCCAGCAGCACGCGGTGGGACCCATGTAGCGCACGAAGTCCTCCCCGAGCAGCGCAGTGGTATCGCGCTGCTGTTTACCCTTTCGCTCATCCACGGGTGTCGGCCTTCGTCCCTCGACTTTCGGTCCGATACGATTGTGAGAGTAGTCGCGCACCGGCCGTAGACTTTTCCGTTTCTCCGGAGTCAGTCTCTCGATCCTCTCGCAGCGCTCGAAACGACCAGACGTGTACGTATGGAGAACGTCGCGCGGTTCGAGCCGCAAATGCTACTGTGTCTTTGTCTAATTCCACAAGTGGGGAATGCGAGGTGCACGTGCATGCCTCGAGAGAGCCGCACGCCGCGCCGTGGAGAACAGAAAGACGCGGGGAGAATGGAGAACGGAGGCTAAGATACAGACAGGGAGAGAGAGAGAGAGAGAGAGAGGGAGAAAGAAAGACAGAGAGGACTAACGTTGGAAAAGGAGAGAGAAGCTGTGACTCGCTCGAGGTAGAGAGGCCCTCGTCGTTTTTTTCCGGGGAGAAGAGCTTTTCGGCAGCTTCTGGTCGACAACTTCGTGTGAAAGAAAAGTGCCTCCGCCCATGGCGAACTTTTTTACACCGAGTGCACCGGACATTTCCCCTCACCTATCCCCTTCCCATTTTCCGTCTGTATAAATAGGAACAAATGAATGGAGAGAGTGAGCGCGCGTCACGAACGCGCGAGAGATCTTTTCCATGTAAAGTAGAAATTTCGACTCAACCCCCTTTTTCGTTTCCTCTAATCTTACGACCCCTATCTTGCGTACACGCCTACACTTTTCTGCGATCTACTGTAAAGACTGTGCGGTTGGCACGTCACGTGTGTTTTTTTCACGGGTTCGCCACCTCATTCGATCGCATAATTCGCAACACGTTGCGGCCACGAACAAATCATGCGTCGATGTGTACGAGCGCATCAATCACACATTCACGGACACACGGGCTCCGTTCATGCACGTGCGCGTGCGCACGAGCCGCGCTGACACGCGCACGTAAACAATCGCGAATAAGATCGTGCGTATGTGACGCGAATGGGTGAGTTCTATCGCATAAATCTTTGATTCTCCTGGCGGTATACATACATACATTTTCGATGCATCTTCCATAAACGTTCGAACACGTACGCGTACGCGCACGCACACAAACGAAAACGACGCGCGATGAACGCGCAACTTATCCTCGTGCGCTCCGTGTCGGATTTGTTCTCGAGATGCCGACCAATTAAATTAGACTATCTATCGTTCTCATTACCAAGTACCTAAAAGGACAAAGCGTACCGCGAATTCCCGCGAACCATCGGTATTCGTCGACAACGCTGTTTCGCTGGTCCACGTGTATTTGTATTTTTTTTCTCTCGACAGGATGCGGAAGACGCGATCATCCGAACGACAAAACCGATGGTGAAACAAAATATAATGATCACTCTTACACACGCCCTTGTATTATAGTTCTATATTAATTTTATTATATTCGAGAGATGTATGTACATAAAAAAAGCTAATATATTTTGTTAGAAAAAAGAATCGAGATGCTCGTGTTTTATGAGTCAGGGTGAGTGAATGTGCGAGCGTATGGGAGTACGAGGAGAGCGACGGAAGAACCGAAGAAAATATATTGTTGATCTGCGCGCATGTGTCCAACAAACAATCGTTATAGCTCTACGTTTCAATGCGGAGGTATGCGAGAGATTACGGTGTGTGTGTATGTGTGTGTGTGAGGGAGAGAGAAAGGGAGAGAGAGAGAGAGAGAAATTCTATATTTCGCCGACGTTACCTGGGACTCGGTCCAACCGAGTCCCTCACACCTTAAGTTACCGTAAAATCGCGTGAAGCGGGCTTCATTTCATTAAGTCTTTTTTTGTCGTCCTTCCTCGTTCGTAGATTCGATCGTGCGCGAGAGAACGATATTTGTTACTTACCTTATATACGTACTTGTGCGACAAGTTTAATATTTTCTTCTTTAATTCTTCTTTTTCTAAGACGTTTGTCGGGTCTCTCGGTGATGCACGACTCAAAAACGACACGTGCACGTGCACGCGTTTCTTGGCGTATGACTGATGTATGTTAGGTACGAGATCACCTGCCACGGTTGTCTTATTGTCTATGCACAAATATATTTTGATATAAAAAATCACACGGCAACTTTGCTCAACCCCGAACCGTTCCTCTTCCTTCGATCCGAGACTCCTCTGGCGTTCGACACGTAAATCGCTTACACAATGATTATGCGGCAATTGTCGTGGTACTTTGCTGAATGTAGTGTAATTTCATTGTTGAAATATCAATTCGATCAATTTTTCGAAATCAGATCTAGTGATCTAGTCAAAGGTAGTTCATTATCCCAGTAAATTCGTTATCAAGTCTTTCAGAAAACATTAAAAATCTTCATTTTATAATCCGGTTTTAGATAATGAAGCTAAATAAAATTATACCGTTCAAAATAACATGGGTAACGATGAAATTGCGTATCGCTTTAGAGGATCGCCGTTATTGAACTGTGTACATGTATCTATATCAATTAAAAGTGAATTCACCATCACTATTTTATTTAGCCATTATCTCATTTAACTGGCCAGAGTGGACGGTGATTTGAAAATTGACAAAACGTCGGAAAAGGTTTGAAACACCTTTTTTGTTACCGGAAACAGAGGCTTCTGTGAAAGAAGGAATAGAAGAGAGACAGTTAAAACGCGGGACAAAGGTAATAGAAGCTCAAAGTCTTTTCTGAATAAGGTGTTGTTTGACACACATTGCATATCATTTATCGTGAACTGTCTTGGTTAGCTGACAGTAACATCAACCTGAAATCACATCAAATACTTTCCTCGTCGAATGCCGTTTCCAGTAATTCGCGTAAAGCAGTCGGAAGGTAGGCAAAAATCTCGAGTCGTCGTCCCTGCTTCTCAATCTCGCCAAGAAATATTTATACCTGGCGGTCACCGCGAGAAAACAAAACGATCGATCAAAACATTTCCAGGTTTCTTCCAGGGCGACAGCGAAAGCAAACACGAGGCACGGTACGCGAACAATGAAACAGGATCACCGCTGGTTAGAAAGGAGTTTTGCTCCTTCGACGGGGTGGGGGGTAATAACGCATCAATAAAGTTGTCGCCCGATAAAAATCTTGTCCTGTACACGTTCATTGGCACGTATGTGCTCGCGGAAAGCAATCGGAACCGTTGCTCGCGCGAATCCGTCGGGTAATGAGTCACCAGATAAGTTTGTTGTTAGTCAGATAAATAGATTAACACCATTGTGACGATCATAGCGTTCCTTTTGTGCTCAACGGGAAACAGGATCCGAACTTCCAGCACGTTCGTCGATCTGGCCCATGGCGTGCGGTCGAGCAAGAACTGGACGGCCTTGCAACACTATCAATTGCATAATTCTTTCCATATGATTACCTGAAAATTTGGTATCTACCTATTGCTTTTCTAATGTTTATCAACGCATACATTTGTAGTAATGACAGCCTTTGCGTTGCGTCTTTTTTGTGTTTCATTATATTCCTGATAAGAAGTTGTTTCTACGTTAACAAAGCGGCAACTTCCTGCAATTCGCGTTTAGCGTGTTTTCTGTTTGACGGATTTTCGGTCTGCTAAGTTTTAACAATAATAAAGAAATTCTTATCATTGTAAATAAATTTTGAATGAAATATCAGCTTTGAAAATATAATAATTAATAGACTGCGGATCTTCATGTAAAATAAACATTATCTGCATCGATTGCAAGTTATAGAAACCAAATTGGATATTTCTTCCCTTAATGATTCTAACAAAGGAAAAATCATATATTGGCATCTTAAATTTTGTAAATTTTCGAACAATTTTCAACTTTGTCTACTCAATTTTCCTATGAATGCATCCGCAGTCTAATAATTAAGTTTCTACTGAATCGTATTTGAAATACTAAAAAAGTCTTCGAGCAACGCAAACGAACACAGCTTATTAGGTCAGTTAACCCGCGTGGCCAATGCGATCAACAGGTTCTCCAAGTTGGAGGACAATGCCGTGTTTCCACGCGTGCGCGTTGACATTCTAGCATATTTCGAATGTACTTCGAAGATCCTCAACGCCACGTTACAGTTAATAACGGATTAGGCACGTTACTGTCATTTGCGATCGAGAGCGCGCATAAATATGAAAATGTCCATGATAAGCGTCGACTACTGTCCTTTCTTAGAATTAGACAGCCACGATATTCGAGAGTCGTCAGGCAGTCGTAAAAGGCTCAGCTCGACACGGCGGAACGTTTTGCGAATGGGATCTTATCGTGCAAGTGAAAGTGACGAGCCGGTGGGTCTATATTTGACTTCGATAAATCGCCGATGGACAACGGCTACAGCTGACGCGCGCTGCTTTCCCGAAAGTTTCGACCGAGGACGTGCCTCGGAGGAACCATTAAGTACCTACGCATACCAACGCTGCACGAACTTACGAGCAAAGTCCTCAAACTTGGCGGTGAGGTGTTTCTATATTTAAAACCTTTGACGAATTCGGAGGCTCTCGCGATACGCGAAATTTCCAAGAACTCGCCAGTTTTGGTACATGGGAATCTCGGAGGGGTATGCAACCCTAAAAGCCTAATAAAATTGAGCTGATCCAACATTTTTTCGTATTAACGGTCATGAAAATATTCGAACGTCCTTTAACCCATCACTGCATGATTTCTTTAATTGGAATGAAAAAAAATTAAAAAAAGGTCAATTTTTGTACTTCATTTAAGGGAAAAATATTGAAAAAAATTGAAACAACATTTTCAGAAAAATAAATATAAATAAACATAGTAAGAAAACACATTCTTAGTTTACTATACACCAGATTTGCTAACTGTATCAGATATAATAGACTATGCAGCAAAGGGTTAAAACAAAATAACGCATGCTTTATTTTTAACATAATTTTTAAATAAAACGTGTTTAAAAAGTGTCCCTTTGGTCTTACTGACCTATATACAAACAGCGCAGAACTGGTTACTAGAAAATTATGATTATGACGAAACGCTTGTGAAGCACTGGCTCGAAATGATCTAAGTCATGCGCGGCTGAAGACCTCCTAAACATGGGATAAGTAACCTCTGAAGAAGTCGACGATTCATGGCGTTTCGATAGCGGAAGAGTTCGAACTCGCGAATTTTGATATCCGGGAATCTTCGATACATAGGATAACGAACCTCAGACCTCAGACCTCGGGAACCCATGATTTACGTCGTAAGGCTGCGAGAAAGCGTAAGATTCCTGGGTCTAGGAATTCGGAAAGAGTTAGTAGCCGCTATACTTAGACCGCGTTAGAATTTCGGGACCTCGAGGCGCATAGGTCTCCGAAGATAGGGCCGGCGAAGACGTGTGAAGGCTTAGGGTGTAGTCCGCGAAAGTTACGGTTCACTTGGCAGCGCGTCACGATCCACCGTTAAGAGGGTAACATAATTAGTTGCCGGCTTACGTCAATCTGTCTCAGGGCTGAAGACCGCCCCGGGTTATAAATATGCGGCCGCCGCGAAAAACCGTTTCCGGAATGGCCGGTCTTCCGCTGCAGACAGACATGTTATTCCTCGGTGACTCGGTGAGTTGAAGAATAAAGAAAAGACGCGAACCGTGACAGCAGAATCGGGCTGTTGTTCCAGCGAGGTTGGGTCTAGCGGGGACTGGTTCCGAGCAACGTTGATACACCTGTCGCGAGGCTAATCGATACTTTAATTACCCTGAGCGTTACGTAATCGCGGAGCTGATGTTCCGTCGCGTGTCGGCTTGCCAGAGTGCTAGATAAAGTCGCTCCAAACAGTCTGGTCGTCCCCGGTGACGGAACAGAGGCGAAACGGACGAGCTTCCGCTCTCCGCGTAAGGAGGCAGAAGGACGACGAATGCGGATTGTATGGCTCGCCGCCGCGTTCGAACTATGACATAATGCACCGAGTTTTGACGCCGGTGTGTCTACGTGCACATGTCTCTCGGTCGTCGCTAGTTTTAGACACAAGCTCTGCCAACGGCGACCGCGCTCGTCCGATGCGTGGATCTCGACGGACTCGCAAGATTAACTGGGAATAAACGTCAGCCTCGAAACTCGAACACGATCGCGGCACGCGAAATATTCGCGGTCGACGAGCACGGAGACGACGCGACGCGACGCGACGCGACGCGACGTTCCAGAAGCTTGACCAATTGATCTAGATACAGACTTCCTCGGCCCGAGAGCCTCCGTCACCGTTGTCCGTTGTCCGTTGCTCGGCGAATCTTTCACACAAGATTGGACTCCACCCCTCCGCATGTCCGAAACGCTTTTCCTCCGACCGGAATCGCCAGCTTTTGACACTCTCGTTGTTATTACATAGCGACACACTGGCAACGGTGTCGCTATACCTACGTACCACCCTCCTCCTATTATTCGTCTCTATTCTGGCTCCGACGGTATATGGGTTAGGGCCAGCTCCACCAACACTATTTCTCACCCACGCGTCCGCGCCCGCTTCTTTTCCCGCAAGCTCCAAGAGGAACACGCATTATCTGGCGCGACCGAGCCTCTTCACGCTTCATCTGACACACGCATAATTTCCCGAAATTGGCAAATACGCGCCAAGGACGGATCTCCGTCACCTTTTTAATTACCTACTGGCGTGCGCTATCAGCTGAGAGTTTTCATTATCGATTGTCATTCGAAAGTTTATTACTAGACTACGATTCTATGCGTTCACGACAAAAATGGGTGGATGTTATTTGAAATAGTAGAGTTGGGAACGAAAAGATAGATCGCTCTATTAATTTTCCAATTTTTATTTAGCAGAGAACTTAAATTCTGGAACATTGAATTACTAATTGATCTGCTGATAAGCTTTTATAAATGCCAATGAGCACAACGGTCAGCCTGTTGCTCACTTCCAACGTGTAGTATCATGTCCCTAAATAAAACATTCAGAAAATAACTTTCGAATAATAATAACGCTTATATGGATGTCTACTGGAATAATTAGCTTATACAAGTACTATTCAAGCAGACGGGAAAAATTTTCAATCAACAGAAAAATGATGTTTCACCGTTTTCGTGATAATCGAACAAAGATTTACATGTAGATGATTTCAGATGGAAGGTTAAATAGACATCGAGCAAATGTCTGTCACCGAGTATCTTTGTTTTCATTGTTACAATTGATAACGGCGATAAGCTTAATAAATAACCCAGCTGAATCCCACGAGTATATGTATATCAGATTGAAAGTAAGCCAGTTTCGAATCTCTGAAAAAAGTGATATTCCCCCTCTCCTTAACAGAAATCGTACCGAGTCATTGTTTTTGGTAGTATTTTGAGGTCAACACTAACCGTATGTGTTCATTATTTATATATAACGCATTGAATAGGTTTTAATAATATTATTGATAATTATTGTTAATTAGCATCTACGCGCAATGTAAAATGAATTACAGAGTTGTCAATAATAGTTACTTTTCCAACCAGAAATGAATTCTGTGTCATCAATCGTAGTTATTAGTGATAAGAAAACTTTTATTCACTCACAATGATTTTTTTAAAATTTATTTTACGTCGCTCTCAACTCTTTGCTATGGTTGCCACTCACAATGATCATCTCTAGCCAAAATTATTTAAAGAGTGATATTAACTTGTATACCACAACTTTTACAGTTTCGGTTACGACAATTATGGTCTAAGAATTGAGACAAGTTTCCTGCTTATTCCTCTATCGATTGTCGGCGGGATACGAATGTTCTCGAATCATCCTGCGAGGAAAATTTGCAACCGGGAGGAATGGTGGGGACACGCGTTCCTTTCAGCAGCTAGCCGACGAACCTCCAGAGAACACACGGTTCTCCGTTCTTGTTCCCCCGGCCTCGGATTTCCCTGGTCTCGCTCGCGCGTCGGATTGAAAAGTATCTGGCCCGGAGTTAAAAGGGGAGTCTCGTAGATCGGCATCGCGGTTCACTGCTGCGAGCACGATGTGGGTGTGACCTGGTTTCCGAGAGTTTCACTTTCCTGTAACATCGTTGCACGGAGGAGGTAAGGAGGATTCGACCCCAGGCAGTTACGTCATGCATTGTTATGCCGGCCGTAACGGGTCGTAGACATATGTGCGGTACTCCGCGGGAATTAAAATAAGTGAGCGACTATTTCGCTCAGATAGATGAGAAATATACCTACCTGGTTCTGCGCTCACCGACTGCCGAACGATTCTGACTGTTTGATCGGTGAGTCATTAAAACGAAAAGCCGGATACTCGATAAAACGTTCCGGCCGGGCCGTTCGATCTGCCCAACTGACCTGGTCGAGGAAATATCGATAGGAGATACCGAAATCTTCCGTAATTTCAGCTACGTTAAATCACCCAATTACGGACAGATCAGTGGGTTCGCGGGCTTTTTCTTGCTGAGAAATTATAACAAAACTAGGTGTTGGCGATTTATTTCTCCGTGCTCTCTAGTAATTTTTTAAATTATTTCTGAATCGCCAAACCACGTTGTTTATTAAATTGACAAAAATTGATGGAATGCCGAATTAACAAAGAGTAAGTTTTTAGAGCCTCCATCACGATATTATTAAATTTTAAATATGTACTTCGTATAATGGTACTAATGTAAGTAGCTATTGTACGAGTTATTTTCCCATTTTTCCGTAGCAAATAAATGTGTAACAATTTTATTTATAATTAAAGCTTATACCGAATTTTATGATTACTATTTAAATTTCGATGGAACGTCTGTAACTCCTAGTACAAGCATCGAGAATACACTTCGGCGAACGAATCAACGGCGTGAACGAAGAATAAAGAGATTGGGTAAAGGTCAGAATGGCAGAAGGTGTTCGAAAGAGAAGAGACCCCGAAAGCCTCGATAGCCGTTCTGTTTTGGTACGATAAAAGTTTGGCAGACCTCGTTTGCTTTTTAATGCCGTGGGCAGGAGTGATACACCTGTCGGAATTATGAGACAACAATCTCTTATGGAAATATGCGGTATCGCGTACACGTGACGCCGGTAGCGAGAGCATTAAGGTAAAGAGATCCGAGAATGAAGTTTATTCTCTTCCTTCCTTTCACTTGACCGTCGGCCCTTCCGCCGTTCGACGGGCTCTCTGTCGGCGGAATACCTCGGCTAATTCAGCGTTTTCACCGTGGTGCTTTTAATTAAGCGCGAGTACCGCGCCGATTGCCCGATGCGCTCGCGCGCACGCACGGTCCGCGACGCACAATGACGACATTAAGGAATTCATAACGCGTCCGATGCGTAATGCACGACGCGACGTGATGCGTGTCGTCGCGTCGTGCACGCTCGCGATCGCTCGTTCGCATACTCGCGTTCGCGCGTGCGCTCGCCTTCGCCACGATCCTCGAGCGTGTGGCGGCATATATAAAAGAGCGTTCTAGCGTGCGACCTATATTCCACGCCTGCATTGCTATATTAGACGCGCGCGACGCCTCAGGGACGCGGACGAACGCGCGCGCGCCTTCCTCGCCTCACCTGATAGACCAATCAAACACAAATCCACGGAATATTTCGGCGACCCTCCGTTGTTCTTTCCTTCGGCATAATCCGATTCTTTCCTAACTACCATAGACCGCGCACGAATGTTCATTATGCGTGGCGCCGCATCGTGCATGCCGATCGATTTTTAGAGCCCTTTCACACGCGGCCACACGAATCGCAATTCACGCGTCACATACCCAACCCTGTTTTTACTCGGTAGTAGTAGTATTTATTTTATTTCGGCCTCGCGGCCAGGAAATTCGACTTGGTTTACAATTTTTTTCTTTATGTCACCCATCCTTCCATCCATATCTCATGTCATACCATATGCCTTATTGCAGCGGTTTCCAGCCTGGGATGCGCGTCTAAACTGTTTACAGTAATCTAAACGTTCTTAAATTATTTAATATCAAATAAATTACTGAACTTTTCAGTATATATAAATCTCTATTTGATCCCCTCGGGGTTACAAATACATTTCCCATCCTCCCTTCTTCCTCTCATCCGCTTTTACTACTCTTTATTCTAACCTTTATACTACTTATATCTAAGCTTAGCCTACTTTAGAGAGAGAAAGTGAAAAATACATACAATAGACTTACTTACTAAACTAATTACTGTTTACAACTTCCCATTCTATCGCCCCTTCCTGTACCCCTTACCCTACCTCCCTTCCCTACCTTCGGACCTCCTCTTCCGGTCGCTCACCTTCCATCTCAATCTTCTCTTTCATTCCCTCTCTCTATTCATCCAACTTCCTCAACCTTTCTTCCTTTCCTCCCTCTATATCCAAAATAGTAAACTTTTGAATACTGCATCAGTAAATTGCATTAGTTTAACCTACATAAAATGAAAAAAAGTTTTAAAAGGACAAGTTCCATGCTTCGTGTAATCCTCAAAGTTGATATTTCCTTCGTGTTTATCATGACATTTGTCTACTTAGCTGTTAAAATTTTCGTTCTATTTGGAAGTTTTTCTCCAGTTCTGCAGGTTTAAACATTGCGGTACCAAGAGACCCCTGCGCCCACTAACGTAAGATTATTTTCATCATCTCCCTGTCCATTCGGATAATAAAGAAGTACAAGAATATGAAAGAATACCTTATATCCACTGTCATAAGAATATGAAAGAATACCTTATATCCACTGTCATAAGAATATTATTAATCCTTATGACAAGCAAAAAACGTATGCAAATCAGCTCCGAAGCGACTGATTGTTTTACAATTTACAACCACCGTGCTCCGACCCCAACCAGGGGTAATAAACTCTTATGTATGACCTTAGACCACGTAGTTCACTTTGCATGGAATTATTTTATATGGCACCACGATCACAGCACATCACGTGATTGAATGTGATCGGATGTGGCTGATGTTCCAATCTTTGGCGCTACTGGGCGCTACTATTTAACCACGAAGTTCTTATTACACGTATTTGACTATAACCTCCAAAATCACTGTCCACTGTTGCGAACTACGATTTTTCAATTTATAGAAGACATTATCATATTTTTTTACATTGTTTTATATTCTGTTGAAAATTTGATTAACAAGCCCGAAACAAAGAAGTTTGCTCAGTGTCTAAACAATAGTAGAAATAATTCTTCAAAACTGAGCGACACTCAGTGAACTTACTTTAGAGATTATTTTTCGAACTTTATTTTGTCCATAAATTACAACCTTTTTTCATGTTTCGTATTGTAGCATACCAGGACATGGTGAGGTGCAAAGGAGTACAGCAGCAAGTATAAAAAGTGAAACATTACCTATTATTATTATAATATTATTCTGTATAATTATTATGTATCATTATATTCATTGTACTCATGTATGAATTATTATGAATTAAAATTAAATATTACATTAAAATGAAATATTTGTACAAAATATATTATATCCCTTTACTTCGAAGTTTAAAGTAAGTGGTATAATATATATATATATATATTAATTATTAAATATGTATATATTTATTAAATAT
>CM052335.1:603364-755136 GCA_028455595.1 Lasioglossum vierecki | reverse complement strand
TGTATATATTTATTAAATATCTATATATATATATATATATATATATACATATATATATATTAATTATTAAATATGTATATATTTATTAAATATCTATATATATATATATATATATATATACATATATATATATTAATTATTAAATATGTATATATTTATTAAATATCTATATATATATATATATATATATATACATATATATATATTAATTATTAAATATGTATATATTTATTAAATATCTATATATATATATATATATATATATATATATATGCGGATCTTTATACAAAATAAAAATTGTCTGCAGTCGGTTGCAAGAAATAGAAACCAAATGCAATGTTATTTCTTCCCTTGATGATTTCAACGGAGGATAAATGATATATTAACGTTTACAATTTAAAAAATTTTCCTCCAACTTTGAATTTCATCTAATCAATTTTACTATAACTGCATAAAGATCCGCAATGTACTGATAAGTGTTGAACGGAAGAACGTGCTGCCGTGAAAGTGTTAAAGTGCTCGAATATCGAAAGGTTAAGGGACGCTAGAGCACGTTGAATGTAAAATAGGGTATTATTTACAAATCGATGCAGATGCAAAGTGCATAGAGGCGACTTTGAACAGCAGCCAGCTCCGTCGAACGATTCATCTGTCCGAGGCCCGCGTGTCGCGTCTTCTCGCGTTGGTTTCACAGCACCCACGCGCCACGAGGAAGTCAAGCATTTATTTTTATCGTGACTTTTCCGCTCGGCCAAACGATGCTCGTCCACTCGATCGATGGACCGAGTGTAAATTACACTTTGATAACCCACGACAAGAGCCGTTCTATAGCACCTTGCCCTATCGTGTGTACAAATAGGAGACCGTCCCGCGTTTGCAGACGTATTCATCGCGTAAATACAGATGATCAAACACGAAAGATTGTTCCGTTCGTGGCGGGCGCCACCGCGATGCCGACCGGAATCTAAAACAATCGCGGAATTGCAAATCCCTTCCCGTCAAATCTTCAATATTTATCGCGACGGCGCGTACGTTTGTTTTGCGGAATCGCATCGACGATAAATGGCAGGCGAGCCGCGTCTCGTTAACATCTAAGCAGACACTTTGCTACATTTCGGACGGTATCGGGATCGCTACTCTTTCCAGCACCGATGTTTATTGCTTTTTTCGTTGCGAGCAACGAAAGCATAAAGATGGCGATTCTTTTCCCATGTCCTGTGATCTTCAAAATAATGAAGTCTAATTTGCTTCAAAAGACAGTGTTTTCTTCGCGCAGAACGTTGTGCGCGATCAGCACTGATCGCTATCGACCAGAGTTGTTCTAATTCAATTACTAACTATTTTTATCAGATGTGTAATTGAAATAGATTGTATAATTAAAATACAATTTAATTGAAGGTGTGTCGTGGGCAAGTCACAAGCAGCTAGTAAATTTATAAATAATAAATTCCTTCTGTTTAAATGCATCACATGAATTTTTCAACCTCTTCTTACCTATTACTTGATTTTTTATAATTCAACAATGTATTTTATAATTATACTCCATTGCAATTACGAATTACATTGTAATTGAATTGAATGAAGATCTGAATTATAAATTACAATATTATTGAATTACGATGTAATTCAGTTACTTTGTAATTATAATTCTAAAGTAATTCAATTATAATTCTGCACAACTCTGGGCTATAATGTGATGTGATTATATTTCACATTCATTAATTATTAACACGACAATTTACGGAACGCGTTCTAACGACGAATTTGATGAATTATTCATAAATTTCTTTCTTTGGGTATGTATCATTTAAAAAAGAGAGGCTAAAAGCTAAAAGTTCGGACAGACACATTCTCGTTACTTTTGCAAAGTAATTTAAAATAGTCACTTTTAGTGCTCAGTAAGCCAAGTATTAAACAATTGACAATAATACATCGACGTTCTTAAGCTGGTTGAATTTCTTTACTTTTTACAAATGCATAACATCTGCAGTGTAATCATAGTTTAATGCAATATAATTTAAAGTAAAACATTGAAAAGTTTGAAATACTTTTTAGAGCACCTCCTTGTTTAATGTTACTGTTCAAAATCCGACCTTCCATACGCAACAAGTTAATGGAAGGATCGAGATAGCCGCATAGGTAGTCGGAACTTCGAGAACCAGTAAAACCTCAAATACTGTCCGGGGTTGTCTACGTAAACGTTGTCTAGTACCAACTCACTCCACTGCCGGGCAAACAGTGTGCCGGCAACGGCGACACTTTTCGGTCACGCGATCCGTATTTCATTCTGTCCTCTATGTTCTGCTCTCTATTGAAGTCTCGCTCGGCGCGGTGATAAATGAAAAAATAAAGTCATCTTTGCAGACGCTGTCTGCCCAGAATACGCCTGTCAGAATACGGACAGTGTTTAAGAATTCACTGTACTTGTCGGAGAACAATACGCGGAATAAACACGAGAAAAGGATGGGATGCAACGGCGGACGGCAGCGGCGAAGGGGCAGCGCGAAAGTCCGCGAATAGTATTGCGAGTAGATCGATAGTCCGATGCCGCGATATCTTCGATCAACGTCGATCGGTCCTATTGGCAAGCAGTATGCACGGACGATTCGGGCTGGCTCGCGGGTACGATATTAATAACCGAGTGAGAAAGAAACGCGACGATTCCGTTCGCCATATGGTCAACCTAAATTCTAAGAGCCCGTCGTAACTAGCATAACCGGGATAACCTACATAAAGAGCGTAGCGAGAGAAAGAGACAGATGGAGAGAGATAGACAGATAGATAGAGCTAGATAGAGACAGAGAGAGAGAGAGAGAGAGAGAGAGAGAGAGAGAGAGAGAGATGCAGAGAGAAAGAGGGGAAGGAGACAGTGTAACGCTGGAACGGCTTGCAAGCCAGCGAATGGACGAACGAATCCGCACAGTGACTACTGTAACATATGTACGGCGAATGTCGAGAATTCCTTCCACGTTCCACGCCGTGGAAAAAACTGAATGAAACGTCCGGCATAGCGATGATGCCAGGGATCCCTGACGCTTAGCCGAAGATCGGCTTATTAGACCGTCCGTCAACGCTGGTCTTAGCGGAGACTGTGAGAAGAGATGAGCGTGAAGATGATGATCGAGGATCTCCGAAGCTCGGGATGAGGAGAGTAGTGGAGGGATTATTCGAGCAGAACGATCACATCAGAGATTCGAAGTTTAGGCAAATCGGCTGTGTGTTTAGGGATGATCGAACAGTGCGACATCGTTTCGAACACGCTCGCAAATTCCGCGGAACGCGACGCGGAGGACGCGCGTTCGCCGTTTCGACGGCCAGCTGTACTGTCGTTGTCCTCGTATGGGCTGCGGTCGAGACTTCTCCCATTAAATCACAAATGAATGACATTAGCGGTGCTATAATATCGTACCACTATTACCGTGACGGGTATTACGTGTCACGAGGCGCGCTCGGTCGGTCGGTCGGCCGCTTGTTCGCTCTCTCTCTCTCTCTCTCTCTCGTCGCCTTCCTCTTTACTCCCTTGCACGCTCGCTCGCTTGCTTGTTCGCTTGCTAGCTAACAGCTCCGTCTCGGTCCCTCGACTCGACGGCTCTCTCTTTCCATCTCCCTCCGCCAGTCTCTGGAAACACTCTTACCGTTGCATGCAAGGAATCAGGTCACTGCGCTGCAAGAAAGCAAAAGCGGTGCTACGAGCCGCGGATTAGTATTATCGAATATATACATATATACCTATATCCTCCGGAAAAGGACGATGACTAAGGCGTCGTTTCGACAGAACTTTCGCGTACACGTACGGTCGAGCATTGCCGCGGATCGCGGACTACGACCGGCTTGAGCATATGTTTCCAGCGAACGACTTTGTTTGTTTGAACCGGCTGCTGTTGTCCACCATGGGAACAAAGCCGGTCGACACGAGGGCTCGTCCAGTAGAAGATCCCTGCCGAGAGGCCACGAACTTAGATCCTTTCTAGACGTTAGTCAAGCTGAATTCGTCCAATGATGGTCTGAAAACGATTAAACGAAATGCTGGCCGTAACACTACGCACAGTTTCAACCTTTTACTAACCCTTTGCAGTCGGCACTATGTTAACTCGAAAATTAAACATTTCTACCGATCTAATAATGCCATTGTATTGATATGATTTTTTTCAATTTATGAATACGAAATTGATATATTACTTCATACCTTACTTAAATGTTTAGTAAGTGATTGGATACGAACATATTTAATAGTGTAAACAATATTGTCAATAATGGTACAATAATTTTCGAGTGCTAAGGGTTAATATTAGGTTGTTGCGTATGGAATGTCCGATTTTCGACAGTAACGTGAAACGAACAGCCTTTTTCTGATTATACCATGATGAATACTGAAGTGTTTTTATTGTTCGTGTTCTTCATTTTCTAGTTTCTTTTTTACCATTGACGAATAGCGTGTTGATTGATTACCACATTTTGTCCAAACATCATTAAAAAGAACGTTTATATCGTTATTCTGTAAAGGGATAAATTCAACAACAGGTAATTGTGGTTATTATCAGTGTTTCTGACTTGAGTATTGGCCAAGATGTCTCAATTCTTTAGGTCAGAAGAGGTAGGCTTAAAATTGATTAAATTGAGGATAAGCTAGATTCGATGAGATAGGTTCGGAGGAGGTTTGAGTTTTAGGATCTGCACTAGTTGGACTTGATCGAATCTATGTAGATTTGTGCTGTTCAAGTCTGTTTTATATATAGTTAGTTTCCCTTAGTTAGATCTGAATTCAATGAAAATTACAATATGGATACACCTAACACATGGTCTTGAAAATTGTCTTGCATCTTCTGCACCGAGTTTCATCTCGATCAATCATCATCTGTCTTTCAAATGAATACTTTTATCTTCCTTCTACATAATCAATGCAGATTTGAAAATTTATTTTCGTCGAAGGATCTGTAAAACTCGTACACACAGTTGGATTAAGGATTGCAATTCCGCGCCATTTTCATTCCCGCAGGGAATCCTAGTTCTTCAATCTAATATATGTATATTTAACAAAGAAAGAAATTTCACTTAATCAGATAATCAGCATTGATCGTATTAGTCAAAAATGAACGACATAGAAATGAAATCTAAATCTACATAAATTTAAATGGAAATAAATCTCTTTTTGAAACTACAATTGAAATATATACATAACACATATATGTATATGTGATATACGTGTATGTGTGTGTGTGTGTGTGTGTGATAATTAATATATAATATAATAATCTTATATATTTCCGACAAAAGGTGGTTCAGAACCCACCGTAATAAACAATAGGTCTCGCTGAAAATTAAGCTGAAATTAGGCGATAGGAAGAGTAGAAAGAAGGGTGAGATTGGTAAATGCATTTGAAACCCTTAGGGGACCAAATAATTATATACAATATATCTTCTACAGAACATCGAAATTCACATTCGCGAAATTTTGTTTATACGCGTTGTCCGGCAAAATTTGTGGAATTCCGTATCACCTATTTAATCCTACGGAATTGCGGGATCCCACTTTGCGGGATTGCAATCCTGAAGCTGGGTCGAAAGAGCAATCAGTACGATAATTGTGATCGCCTTAGCTTTTATATTGTTGAATAAATTGCTTTTATCTAATGTTTGTAATCGGCGGTCAACGTATTAGAAACGTGACGTTATATAGTGATCAGATCGGGTCGCAGTTCAATGTCACAGTTCCCGATAGACACGTAACCTGTGACGATCTGATACAACACGATGCATGGGAGAAACTAATGACGAGACGCGCGTAATAATACATATAATAGAACATGTCAGACCTTTCACAACTTTCATTCGCGCGTTAAAGAACAACAATCGAGCGGTAGGATTACCGAGTGACCCCAAACTTATTGGCGGCGGTCTATTTAAAGTTCACACGATTACGAAACAGGATCATATCAGCCGGACTAGGTGAGCGTAATGCAGTTGGTTCGATGCAACGTGCGCTAACAAAGTTCGTGCCTCGCAGCATAGTGCGTGAACGCTATAATTAATTAGAGAAGCGAAGCAATTACATCCTTCCGCCGCGGCCTGAGTTTCACGATACTACACACTCCGCGTAATCGACTTATCACTATTCCACTTTAATTAATATCGTTTAATTCTATTAGCGGCTCTGAAAAAAACTACGAAAGCTCCGATGGTCCTTCAACGACTATTGTAACGACTCCCTGTTGACTGAAAAATACACAATTACAGATGACGAAGAAAATCAGGAAAATTGTTTCACTTTTATCAAGCCACATTGGCAAGTCTCCATAATCGAATTTGTGGCTGGAACAATGTTCGACGGGATTGGAGAACAATAAAAGTTCATTTAGACCTCGATGAAATCTGACATCCGACGTTGCTTCAGACTTCAATTGAATCAATCGAAATAAGGAACAATCTAAAAGAAAATTTCTTGTGGCTCGTTGAACTTCAGCAGTTTGATCAAATGAACGGAGCACAAAGCAACAACGCGATTCGATTTGCACACTCTGACGGCAGCATCGTCCTACTTATTTCCTATTGTAGGCATAAGCAAAAAACCGACACGATCCATAGGTACTCGACCACTAAAAATGGAATGTCGCGAATGCAGTTCGTTGTGCGCGTCTCGCTTGTCTTTCGCAAGTTCGCGAATTCGTTCGCGGAACAAAGGATCGATATCGCCGAGTCGACGAAAATCCGAACGGGTCGTTCGACGAGCTATGTATTTCGTGGTTCATCGAACTGTTGGTACGTCAGAAAATCCACGTTTACTTTTCTCTATTCTTTTTTTTTCTCGCGAGGTAACAACGGTCGCGAGGCACCATTTGCATTCGGCGGATTGCGTAAGAGATCGTGCCACGGGGTAAGACAACGGCATAAAAAGTAGGACCGGTTCTGACATCGGGCATCGGGCTCGCTGACGTTTCTAATTTTTCCGAGAGAAATTCCCTCGATCGACTTCCCGGATTCCATTCCGCAAGGACGAGCGAAGCACATCCTTCGAGGTTTCTAGATCTTCCTCTCGCGATCCAGTCACGCCGATGGCACGAGAGTCTCTTTGTTCCCGCGATCGTTCACGGGCCTCGAAGCGGCCACAGGTTTTTGCAACTCGTCAGCAAATACCCGCACCCATTCCATTTCTTTTCGCGATGCACAGTGCGTTGGAAAATTATATTAAAATGTAGCAAATAGAAAAATTATTTGTTACTATACTTAGGATTTATTTAAATTAATACCTGGACCACGTAGTTAGTTTCCGTACGCACGCTTATTTCAAATTCAAATCCGCAGTAAATGGTACGTTGCTCTTTTTCATCCGCAGCAATACCTACAGAAAGTTATCGATTTTACGTGTTAATGCTTTCTGATGTATTAGCACTAAACCTACCGAGTACTAAAAGCGACTAAAATGGTTTAGCTTGAAAAAATGACAAGACTTTGTTTATTTCGATTTTCTCTTGTGTACGAAATTTATCGAATCAATTTCCATGTAAGCAATTTCGTAATTTCAATAATTGCAAGTTTAGTCAGTTTAGTGTTTAGTGTTAGGTTTCGCGGACCAATTTCTTCTTTGTATTCACAACACATTATTCTTCCATAAAATGCTTACAAATACGATATTATTATTTCATGAAAGTGCGATCGAAGCATGATACCGCAGTAATCGGTAGAATTACCCTAACATATTCTACCTGGAGAATAATTTTCATTTTTAGGAAATGAATACGCTAGTAAAATTGATAAGCGAATGTGAGAGTGAAGTATCCAGGCATAGTTAATATTTTTATCGGTTTATAATATCGTTACACACCTTTTTTTTAGAAGTATAAAATATTACTTTACTGAGTTAAAACTGGTGGGAAATGAAAAGAGGCTTATTAATAAATGAAAAACAACAAAATAACATAAGCTTACATTTATTATGGCAAAGAAACGAACAAATAAACAAATTGTTACTGGGAGAAAAGTTTCCACCAATGTCGTGGTGTATCTTGCCGTACCTGGTGGCAACTCATGCTCTCGGGCGAAGATATTTTGCTTTTGGCTTAAAAAAAAACGTCGACTTGTTAACTTCAAAGGGATTTTTCAAGATAAAAGTCTGCTCTATCGCGTGATATAGTTCGATTTTCGGCTACACCCTTATTTTGTGAGATAAACGTAAACATATCCTCAGAAATTGGTGTAAAAAGGTTGTCCCTCCATCTTTGACGATTGTTTAAACATGCTTATAGATTCATAATGTATTAATATTGAATATCACTGTATTCGGGAAAGTCTACAGAATCTATTTCTGCAAAGAACACAGTGCAATATCTTGTATAATAACATGACAATATTTGTTTAAAATTGAAAAATATATTTTCGCATTCAGATTAAGTTTCTTAAAAACTGTGCGTCTAAGGTAAAAATTGAGGGCAAATCCGGATACAGTGCAAAATACTCTATAGGAATCATCCATCTGCAATTGTTTAACCAATTTGATGTTGGACAGTGTAAATCGAATCGGAAACTTTTTCCAGCAGTTGTATCAATCGGAAACTTTTTTCCCAGTAATAATTTGTTTATTTGTTCGTTTCTTTGCCATGATAAATGTAAGCTTATGTTATTTTGTTGTTTTTCATTTGTTAATAAGCCTCTTTCCATTTCCCACCAGTTTTAACTCCGTAAAGTAATATTTTATACTTCTAAATTGTGAATGTTTTCTCGAAAATCGGTATCAGTGGCTCCGATCGGAAACATTCTGCCACACGGTGTATGTAGAAACACCTCTACGAAGGTTTTAAGTAACGAAGTTGGTTTTTGTGCATTGAAGACACGTAATTTTACGCGCTAGCCGAATCGCAGGAAATTGAGCAGCTTGTACAGTCGATACTAATCGGAATCGGAATAGAAAGTGGCAGAAAAAAGCCGATCCCGATCGCGGCGCTCGCGGGTCAATTCGGCATGGCACGCCACAGCGGCGCGGCGATAGCAAATTGCTCGCGTAATTAGTTGCAATCGAGCGAACAGCTCGGATTACGATAGATACCGGCGGGGCCTACAATCGACAATCGTAGTAATGATGGCGACTGCGACGACAAAGCGATCATAATAATTATTGCATAATGACACCGTGCTGGCGAGCCTGACTACTGCCGAACGCGGCGGCATGGCACTCACTTTCCTTTTTCAGTGGCCTGGATCATCCTATCTTCCTCTCTTGCCGCTGCGATTTCTATCGTTCCCCCTTGCATCGACACTCCCGAGAGCCAGGCACGGCGAATCATGGTCCTAAATCAGAATTTTTATATATATAATAAATAAATAAATAAATAATATACAATGTAAATATAGTTAAATTTATAAAACCAGAAAATCGAAAATAACAACAGAATTGTAAAATTACGATCTCCAACGAATTGGAAAAAGAAGACAGATAGAAACGAACGCCCATGACAAACACGTCTGTTAACAATTGACTATAATAAATACGGCTTTTCCTTACAAAGTAAACATAAAAGGATGAATAATTTTACAGAATGTAAAAACATTGAATGGGTGAATTTTCACCCTGAAGAACGTATGAGGGTTAAGTACGCGGGTACACATGCACTATTTGACGTGCATTAATGCATGTTGATTTTAATTTACATAATTTTTAGAACATTGATATTAATTTATGTATACTACGGTTTGTATACTGTGTTATGTATACCATGAGGGTTAAATCGTTAATCAGATCGCTAAATATGAACGAACTCAGCATGTAACTTTATAATGTTAATCGAATGGTCACATTATCACGGGAGACAAGCGTGACGGACGTTATTACCATAAAATCACTTGTAGGGCCAGATCGTTTTCAAAGACATACGTGGAAATGGAATTGCGAATCAATGGGGTGGAAGATTCCACGAGAATCTTTGAATACATTGGAAGATTCCAATTTTAGAAGTAAATTAATGCCTTTTTTGGTTTTATTCATAGAGGAAAGGCTTGAGGCTGTTTCGAAATTTTGTAGTGCTTTTTCTCATCTATATTAATACCATCGGCGCACTGGTTCGATCAATTGTTATTTAAAAAACACTTTTGCAAATACCACATTAATTTGAACGTTCGGTGCGCCGATAGCACACACACACACACACACACACACACACACACACACACACACACACACACACATTAATATATTTGTTATTAACAACTATACGATCGATATAAGGAAATATTTTTCTCATCTAAATGGTAAACTATGACTTCCTGGGGAAAGGTTCTTTGCTTCCTGAGGTGGTTTCGACGGAGTCACCGATAAATTTTTTTACTTCTTCAATAGAATTTTCATGTTCTCCGGACAAATTGTGTCAGCAGAACCTGAACAGATCTGTTAGGCACATGTCTGGAGAGTATGCCGCATGAGCCATGACTTCTCATCTTAACGCATAGAGAGTGTCCCTCGTCCTTTGTGCAAAACGTGACCGAGCATTGTTGTGCTGCAGTATTACGTGCCTACTCCCTGGGCTGGTGAAAGGTCGTTTTCTCTCCAATTCATCGGATACATTCGTTAATTCTTGATGGTAGTCATCTGCAGTAATTGTTTGGCCAGGTTGAAGCTTAACATACGACGCCCTTAAAATTCTACCACAGCAAAACCTTCTTGTCGTAAATATTAAGCTTTGTAATTTTGCTTTGGCATTTGTATTAATGTGAACAGAATTTCGTGGCATAATTTTGTCTATGGTATGAAAACATGAACTGACTCAATACCTACCGGAAGCCTATTAATAGGATTATCAATAATTGTGCTGTACCAAGAAAAAGCATAGCAATTTTCTTTTACATTACTGTCGGGATTATTCGGTTATGAAGAAATTATTATCACACTATTGTCTTTTATACTGGAAACTTTATTTCAAAAAGAATGTATATCCTTATCAAACCGACTCTCACGAGCGACTGTAAGCGACTGACTTTTTCGTGACACATTCATAAGGCAGATCCGCCAGACCAACGGACCACGGAACTTTACCTTTCCTTACATAAACAAACAATTCTCGGACCGGGAACCAAAGCTCCAAGAGTCAATTTTTGTAAATGAAGAACTCTTTGGTGGACGTATATTATTTCGGCAATTACAATCTGAAATGAAAGTATTAAATGACGTTATTGAAGTACAGCTCGGACTTTTACCCGGGTATATGATACCCAGATAGAGCAAACCTACCGGCGTATCTCATGAGATAGCCGAGTGTTCAGGTACCAGGGTATATCATAAGACCTAAGTCATAAATGATTTTGTGCAATTTAAAACAATAATGAAATTAAAAGAACGTTGATATATTAATTTAAATGTATTAAAATCGTTCAAGCGAATAAGTAATCGTAATATATCGTTTGATTTTACCTATTGATGCAACCGAGTTTTATTTTGCATAAAGATCCGCAGTGTATTCATGAGATACGCGGGTACTCGGGTAATTTTTGTTTATCTGAATACCTGGGTATCCGGGTAATGCTGTTTACCCAAGTACCCGAGTAATTTTTGTTTACCCGGGTATCTCATAAGTCACAGCTCTACATTGAAGTGACTTGTTAGTTCACAATGAAAATTGCTGTCACTGTTGAAGGTTCCGTTAAAAAGATTAAAATCAATTTTCTAAGTTCTAATAATGTTTCAATTATAAAAAATTATAAAACTCCTAATTTAGACGTTCGATACTTGCAACAGAAGTTTTATTGGCCATCAAGAGATATTTCCTCGCAGGCAGAGAAACTAATTAAAATACCGTACCTTCGTCTGCGTACGTAGCCTTCAATTCCACCGTCTTTATAAACTGTACTTTGTATCATCTAACATAAATTATATATCGCAAGTAGAGACCAACGATATAAGCTCCAGAATTTTCCTTTCATATTCTATTTTATTATTAGTATGAAATAGCTCGTAAAACTTATTCCCGCAAGGACCTAGTTGCACGTATATGCTTGGCACCGCGCCGTTCGAAAGAAAATGATAATTTCGGAGAGGGGAATCAGCCACGCAGACTCCGGCTGTGACTCATCGAAATCTACAACCTGGCAGAATACCTCCGCACTGACGAAGACCTTGAAGGGCTCGGATCCTCGTATGGTTTCCACGAAATCGGGAAAACTGCGGGCCGGTCAGCAGTGTACGGTGCCGTTTTCACGCTAACGAAGAAACCCGCAACGAGTAATCGAGGATCGAGTGACATCGTGCATCCATTTCGCGCTTCCCGGCCACGTGTCCATGAAACTACGTGTACGTAGCCGTGCAAGAGTAGATCCGCAAGAGTCAAGCTGTGTGCGCATACACCTTTTATACCGGTCGTGTTCCCGAGAAGAATACTAATGCAGACTTTGCGGAGTCGTCCTAATAGCGGATCCCGAACTGGCAGCTTCCGGTCACGTCGATACAATAAAAAACAACGTGGAAGAAACCGAAAGCTTTTCTCTCGAAAGTAGGCCTCGGATTCTAACCTGTAGCCTATTTTCTGCCAAGTATCTATGAAGTTTTATAAAATTTAATTCTGCCCTACAATAATATAAAATTTAAAATTTAACATTGAATTTGTAGAATTTAATATTTAATGTTAAAGTGTATTATTAATATTTAATAATTAATATTTAATATTAAAATTTAATATAATTAAGGGTGAACATTAAATTTTATTGAAAATTTAATATTATCTTTCAATAATATTAAATTTTCTAGTTACCATAATTATTTAATACTATCCTTAAAGTATGGCTCTCTAATATGAGAGCCCTCTGATACACAACCCTTGAATGTATTGTGCTCCTTACAATCCACAATAATTAAAGTATTAAATAATATAATAATTAATTAATTATCCTGTTTTTCGAAAATAATTTTAGTCTACCCGGTCACATTTGTCACAAGATATGTCAAGGCCAAGGTCATCCGTGCAGCCGTAATATGCACCACTCATAGTAACTATTTATAACCAAAATTTGTTAATCAAATATATTAACTCTTATGCACATAAATTTTGAAAAGCTTGTCTCACGACTGACTGCGGTTATGTAAGTAAAATAAAAATTGTCTGCATCGATTGCAAGAAGTAGAAACTAAATTATACATATATATATATATATATATATATATATATATATATTTCTCTGCTTAATGACCTTAATAGAGGCGAAATTATAAATTGACATCTTAAATTTTAAAAATTTCCCGACAACTTTGAATTTCATCTACTCAATGTTACTATAAATGCCTGCAATTTATACAGAAGTAATTGCGTTCTGACTGAATCGATGGTCGGCGCAGGTGTTACGCAAATTCGTTTACAACGCACCCCACTTGAAAAGACTTTACGTGTACAGAAGCTTGCAACAGGTAGACGACGCCGTTCCCCGGCTCAGCCGCGAGTCATCGAAAGGCAAAACAATGACGTGTAACTGCGATTCGCAGTTTCTGCACGGTGACTAATGATTCCCGGAGGGCGGAGAAGATGCGGGAGGGATTGTTTCGATAACGGTCTCGATCGGCGTCGGATTTTCGTCGAGATCAGCGGAATCCGACGCGATCGCTCGCAGTTTGTTGCATCAAAAGTGACGAACGCGATTCAAAAACACACGCGGCACGGCCTTGGGCCTCGGGCTTATTTAGGTTATTCGTCTTGTTTAATCGGCAAACAATTCCATCGTGAAACGTCGTCGTCGTCTCGGTGCTCGCGATGGGAAAAACGGAGCCGCGACGAGCTTTCGAGGAATTCGTCAAGTATCTCAAAAAAATCAATTTCTCGATGCTTTTTCAGAAAAAAATTAGTTGCCTAATTGAAAGATAATGTATTCCACTTGCCATTAATCAATACAAAAGGTTTTTGTGAGATCTTTTGTTTTCAAGTTGTATAACTTTCAACTAACTAAGAAGCCTCAAAGAGGCTTAACTAATAAAGCATAAATGAATTATATAAAATTAAAAAAAAGCGTTTCGCGTTTTTCCTTTTTAAATAATTATTTTCTGAGGCTTGCTTGTGCGAGAGAATGAGGTAGGTATACACAAAAATATTAATGTGAATTTGCTGTACCATTCGTCCGTGATCTATGTGCGAAAAATGATATCCGTCTTTGACCTAATGTCATCTACGTAATGAAGAACAATTGAAATTCATAAAAAAAGAAATATTACATTATCTTCATCCATTCAAAAGTTATAGATTTTTAAACTCCTCTAGAAGTTCGCCAAGTTAGAATTTTTCGAGGATATAATAACTTTCTTCACACTACAGCAAAAAAGTTCATTGTACCATATACAGTGTCAATGTAACAATGCGGCTTGACTTTTTTAAATTGTCTTTGTTTCTGATTTACAAATATCATAAAAAATGTATCATCATTTGATGTTTAAATCAAAAAATTGTTTATTTTAACTACATTGTTTCAATAAAATAATAAATAATTTCATTTCAAGAAAACGTTGTTGAAGTAACAAAATTAATAATTATTAGGTATGCTAATAGTTTAGCTGTATTCGCTTTTAACATTGTTCTTCAATACAAGTAGTTTCATTCGAAATTCAAGCAATGAAATAATTAGAAAAATATTATTTGGCTGTTAAAATATATTTATCTCAAATAGCATGTGGCTACATAAAATAATCTTAATAATAATTTTTCAAATAGTTTATTAGGTTGGCAGCTACATTCGTGATCTTTTATATCGCAATTCTTTTATTGTATCCTCAGTCAGTGACCATTCCATTTGAACTGTGTATCATTGGAAAGCTCTTGATTTTTCGATTAATATTTCAGTCTTTTGTATATTTCTGTATCCTTTCTTCTGACGCTATTCATAAAAAGAGATGACTAAAAATACACACACACATAAAAAGTTTTCTGAAATGAGAAAGAGAAGTATCCGGTCGGTTTCCTCGGTCCCTTCCTGAAAACTGTAGGCTGGCCAGGTAGAGGACCGATCAAAAAATTATATTTCGAAGAGCCGTACCGCTCGATCCTTTCCGTAAGCGCCGTGTGGTTCTTGTTCGAGGCCCGGGAAGTGGGTCAGCCAGATACGAAGAAGCGTAGGAGAGGAACATGCCAGCACCGTGAACAAACGGCCGCGGAGAACTTTCGAGTTTCCATTCCTGGGTCTCCCCCTTCGTTCTCCCGATAACGGCTTCATCAGCGTATGAAAAGCCACACACAGAGCACCAAACTCGGAGCAACAGGTGTGCTCGTCGAATAACGCTGCATCGGGCCGAGACGGGTCTTCGATCGACGCGACAGATAATTCGCCCGGAAATCGAAATTCTTGTGACTTATCGTAAAAAAAAATCTTGATGACAAGTGCAAATCATTTTCTTCCTGGTAACTCCGATCGCGTGAAACAGGTTCGGAATGAAATCATACCGATAACGCGTGATGATGTTGCATTCCTCGACTATTTCCCTGATTCGTCGATGCCTTCGATGCCTTCGCTCTACTGTAGGAGAATATCCGACGTGATAACAGCAATATTGTATAATGACTGGATAGCGGACTTTTATGCAAAATGAAAATTTTCTACTTAAATTGCAACAAACTGGGGTGAAATAAAAACTCATTTTCTTTCTTAATGTGCTTAACAGCTTGAAAATAATATAATAGCCTTTTCAAATTCTTCTAATATTTTTACTGTTTTTAATTACACCCACTCATTTTTGTTACAAAAGCATAATATCCGCTGTCTAATAATGACTGCGATCCATTTAATTTTCCACGCAACCATTCTCGCGTTTGCAACTATGTAATGAGTAGACTTGCGGATCTTTATGCATAATAAAATTTTTCTTCGTCAATTACAAAACCAAAAGACCATATAGAAATTTTGTTCTATCTCTAACGATGTTAATAATTTTAAAATAGCACATGAATGTTCTTTTCAATTGTCCTAACGTGTTTACTGTTTTACATTACATCCACTCATTTTCATTGTAAATGCATAAAATTTGCAATCTAGCAAGAAGGAACTGGCTAATCAAGATTGGTTCGAGTATGAATAATGAAAAATGAAGAAGTTTTGTAATTGGTTTAGTAGTGGTTCGCACCGATATAACCGACACCATATTAGATTCGCGCCATTACAACTCGAGCTTCTGTCCCTCTCCGCAGTGGAGGGAGAATTCGTTTTTCTTAGACCCTACGGTTTTCGTTTTCTTAGTTCGAAGGTTTGCTGTACATCAAGAAGAAACGCAGTGATAACGAGCAGATTGTCATTGTGTAATAATTGAATATCCGTATTCTAATCCGATCAATGTTATTAACTCTTTGCACACGGTGCTGATATTTTAACTTGATATTTAAATATTTTTTCCAACCGAGAATAATTCCATATATCCCAGAATACTTCCATAGAATAATTCTATACAATTTACTTCATTTTATGGATACGAAATTGATACAATACCACATACAATATTTAACTGTTTAGTAATTGATAAGATACCAACGTATTTACATGTACAAAAATTTTTAGTTCGAGTGTTAAGCGTTAAATTATTCAAAACCACCGATGTAATCATGAATTTGCCTTTACAGTACGAAGCCGGAGAAACAGATCGCCTGATTGGTTACCTCGCACAATCTCGGTTTTTGCACACATTTTCGGGCTCGTTTCGTGCAACGAGGGAGGTTCTGCTGTGCCGCATGTCACGTCGAGGCTGCATGGATCTCGGAAACGAACTGCGTAGAAGTCGTCGAATAGGAACGATTAACCAGAGGATGAAAAAAAAAGAATAAAGAAATAGCGGCGCAGATAGGTAAGTAGAAGAAGCAACAGCAGAGATAACGAAAGAGAAATAAAAATGATAAGAACTCGCGTGCTCCTCTTTATCGGTGGACAAGGCAGCGATCACCGTGACCCGTACTATTTCTGGTCTACCCGGAGTATTTACGCGCCGACGATGGCCCCAAGAAATAATTCCATTCTTAACAATCCCAGACGCTGATTTGACGGAACGTCCTCGACGAATTCGCGTGCGAAATCGAGAGGATCTTCGCAACAACGGAGAAACGGTTTCCTGTCCTTCACTTTATGGCGCGACATAAAACGTCCATGCCCGACCGGGTTCCATAAAATCTGACGGTGGTCGACGTAATTCGCGGCGAGAGACAACCGGGCCCCGTAACGGCCAGACATCCGGAAACGAGCATCGAAGCGCCTTTGACAAATCGATAACTCTGAGTGATTTAGCAGAGATATACCGAGATACGACGGCCGCGAGCGCACAGTCTGCGGCGACGAGTGATATTTACACGCCGAGTCTGTTTTCCCTGGCCAGATAAATGTATTTGCCGATCATTACCGCCGGCTTTGCATGGGCTTTCCTTCGCTCTTCCTGCGAGACGCGTATCGCCGATTACGAGACGCTCGCTCTGTCGTCGATCGTCGGAATTCGCGGGTTACACACGTGCAATCGACAGTGCCGCACCAAATAATAAGACGCTTTATACGGGGTGAGGCACGTAACACTCCCACCGAAAATATATGCATTGTTTTCAGTAAATCGAAGAAATGTCTCAGGAAGAAAATGTTTCGTTCAGTGAAACAACGGTAAGCATGAATATGATCTTCGTACGTTCGTAAGTTATACATTTTGAAGAGTGACTTCTTCGAAAGTTACTGGAAGGTCAACATATATATTAAACATGGTTGAATTTGTCTTTTCATTAACTACATCAAATATTCTGTTGCTCTAATCAAAATACGTCATTCCATTAAAAAAACGACGATTATCTTGTTATATCATAATGTCGTAATGATTGCACCACTGAATAAACCATTTTCTTCTTGAAATATTATTTCGTATTAGTAAGAACAACGGAGATACTTTCGGTCGAAGTGTTAGGTGCCTCATCTTTGTATATATATGTTTATTTTATTTTAACACGCCCCCTTTTTTACGATTTGTTTCACTAATAATTTATTCTGCCTACGTGGACTTTGGAATGGCTATATATCGAGGGAATTAATGACATAATTGAATTAATAAAATCTTCACCACGAGTTTGGCTCGTTGTTGTAGTGCAAGGGATTAATCTCAGCTTTTCCAGCCAGGAGACGAGCTAGCTCTATAGTCATTCGCAATAATATTAAGATAGTGTTAACAAGACGAGAACTTCTTTAGTACTGGACTGCGCGACTTGGATCTTTTCGAGAAACTATCAGTTTACTACGTGGCGAGAAAGTTATTTCTTAGTATTTCTTCATGTTGAAAATTTAGAAAATACACTCTGCAGATCTTTGTCGATTACGTACATTCGGAATGAATTTTTTTAGTCAAAATCGATCAACAATGCAATGAGCTACAGTTTGTAGACAATGAAAATGCATGTAAATGATGATGTATGCATTTATGGGTCTTAAAAATTGTTTTCGAAAGATGATAGAGTATAAAATTCGACAGGATTTAGTATATGTATATGTATATGACTTTTATTGTTCCCCGCAGGGTTACAATATTTTTTACAACCTTCTACTTCCTTTTCTTTCGATTTTTGCTTACCCGAACCTTGCACTAAATTTAGTGTGTTTAGTATCTTTAATTGTAATTAGTGTAAGTTTGATGTAAGTTTAGGCTAAGTTAGGACAGGATTTAGTATGATTTTTATTTATTTTGGATCTACAAATTCTATTCTCAATGAAAATGGAATTCGATTCGGTCCTAGTTTCTTCAAATTTTAAAAAAAATTAATTTATTTATCATCGCATTAACTGCTAATGGTTATTAGCGACGGTTTCTTCAAATTTGTTTACGAAAATTGAAAATTGCATGAACATCCACAGAATGGTAATAAATCTAAGTTTAAGTCATTGTGAAATAATTACTTTTCATTACAAACTAACTTTCAAGTTTCTTTAAAATTTGAAAAAAAACAATGCAATCTACTCAAGAGAAGATTTGTTATCGTTGTTTCACAAGAAAAATTATTGCCTTCCTCTGTGTTCATGTTTAGCTGCTCGGAATGTGAACGTGCTCACACATCGAATTTCATCCAATTCGTATCTCACCTCGATGATGCAATATTATGTCTGTGGAGTGTGTACCTGTCTATTGTAGAATTGGTGCAATGTCATTATTAGTACAAATATGGGTCATAATCGTGCAACCTATTCAACGATACCATTATGGATTAATATATTGCCTTGTCTGGCGTGTAAACAAATTTTTTATGAACTGATACACTGCTATGCTCATAAAAGGTCTAGCGACCTTTTCTGATTGTAGAGTAAAATCATTATTAATGAAGAATATACGGTGTCGTTACAAACCGAAATATTGTAGAACCTTGTTCTAACTAATTATTGTGTTGATAGAATATAATAATGAATTTATTGAAGAATTAAAGCAAAGCCAATATTAACAAAAAATGCGAATTACATTCGTGTATTCTATCTAATAATATAGGTTCCATCCCTTCTGATCCACTTTTCTGTTCACAACTTGTATGCAATTAGTGTCTAGTTGCTATTAATAAAAATACTACACCTTTATCTCAATGAAAATTCTATAAAGTATCTAAATTTGAATTTAGACTATACAAACTTTTCCTTTCCCTCGGCTTTTATTTTCAATTAAACTCGGTTTGATTTTACACCCTGGAATGAACCGTGGAGCAGTCGTTTCTCAAACAGATACGTCATTCTTTTGTATAAACATGCGCGAATAATCGCTAAATTGTTTTTTAAGTAATGATAATGGATAAGAAGATAGCGATTATCATAAGTTTCAAGAATTTCCTCCATTTTTCATTTCTGACGATCCTATCGCGAGTTCCGATGGTGCCCATCGACGCGCGCCGTTCTTGCAACGCCAATATTAAAGTAAATTCGAAGTCGATCAAAATAGAAAGTATTTTTTTATTCCAGATTCGAAATTTCACAGAAATCAATGTATATCTTTGCGAGAAAATAGACGCGAGAGAGAGAGAGACAACAATTGACAAAAATACTAGATCTCCGTTTCATTTAGAACTGTAATAATCTGACGCGTAAGTTGTGGGCGATATTGTAATCTCATGTTTCGGCGTAGTCGATGACTCGGAACGGCACGATCAAGTAAATAAAAATCGTACGTTTTTATTGAGGTCTTTCCTACAGCTGCCGCGTTAATTTTAGAAGGTCGAAATCGTGAGAGGGTTCTTTGCTCTCTATGAGCCGATTACGACTATCGCGTGTTAATTATTAGCTCCGTTTACGGTCGGTTTCGTAGCAATCTTCGCCGGCGAAACGGCCGTACAGATTAATGGAATCGTCCGGCACGATAAATGCCGATAACAATCGATAACCCAACGGTAAGAATCTTCTTTATAGCATCGGTCTATCATTTTTGTGACCTTATCGAGCGCGTGCAAATCTAACCTTCGATTGATTAGTCCTATCGAAAGGAGTTCCACAATTTTTCGTGACACCCGCCGTTCCGCGATGATTCACGTATTTATGCAACATCAAAAATGTGGCAGGTGCTTGATCGATCGCAAACAGCATCGCACTTCTTCGCGATCGATAGCAACAGAGAATCGACCTCGGTCCCTGATACAGTCCACAAAGTGCACTTCCAATCTCGAGCGCAAATATAACGGAAGCAAAAGTAGCGCGCGTTCTTTCGCTCGCCTGGAGCAGCATTATGTAATATCAATAATAGTTAACACTCGAACTGCCACGGACGTGTATCGATATCTAACGGAACCTGCATATGTAGTATAGTCTCTCTCTAACATGCATACACCTCGACGCCATTCAGCTTGCCGCTCTCAGTTTAACGTGTACTCAACATAGTAATTCACATATTTTCCATTCTGGATTTGCATTGTAAAGCTTCGAATCGACTGGCATGTGGTTGTTTTGCATATCGAGAAGAAGAAATATTTTCATCGTGTTTATAAGTAAAATGAAATTACAGTTACGAGATTCAATGTCATTTTAATTTATAGATTCCTCTATAATATTTCACACATTTCACACATTACTCGGTCGGCACTAAGAGGATTAATACTTTCGACTGTATGATTTTTTTTTCTTTTATTAAGCATTTCAGATCTCAACTGAGATCTATATCTGCAGTACAAATGTAAATTACGGTAAATACATATTTTACGTACATACACAGACAATTTAAATCAAATTAAATTTGTAGTTTACAATTTTTTAGGAAATAAAATATAAGAAGACAAACTTTAATGTTGAGTCGGGCAACTAACATTTCTACGCATAATGGTATCTGAATTTTAATTTTACACAGTTGATGAGTTAACTTGGATCGCTGCAAATCAAAGAGGCTGCATTGCCAATATCGGCTGTTTGAATGTATTTTTTAACACCCTTCAACTCATATTTATTGTATTGGATTGGTAAGAAGGTAATTTTGGTATTTTAACGTGAATGAAGCGATGAAGTTTAATCAATACAATATTTTCTTATTTATTCTGTATGGCAAAAGATCATCGAAGAAGAGGAAAAATATCTCATTCATTAAAGTCCATTGATTGAATAAAAAAATTGGGCTCTATTTCACTTTAAAATACCGAAATTACTTTCGTGCCAATCCAATAGTTAAAGTTCAGAGTTTTAACCAAGGATTCGCTGTAGCGCACCTAATATTTCAGAGACTGTAATAAGAGACTTCCAATAACTACACTCTTTGAATTTAATCCTGAACCGGCTACGGACCGGAATCCTGTGCGATTCCACTGGGTGTGATACAGAATTAACCTTCGCGAGTGTACATCGTCGTATTCCGCTGGTAGAAAATTAGAAAGGCACTAATCTGTAGATTGCGTAATAGGATGAATAGCAACTGCGCGATTAGATGATTCGCTATCGGAGATCAGAAAAAAGTTTCGTGCATGAGAGCGATATTTTCTGTGCTGTTTTAAAAATCAAGAAAGTGTTTTCTCTTATTGTTGTTTCTCGGATCAGGATGCCTATTCGGCTTTTCCGTGACCTTGAGTGAGGAGAACTCGAAGACAAAGAGCCGGGTTTCAATAAAAAGCTTGTCTCATTTTCGTCAGCGAAGAGAAACATCATCAATCAATTTCTGCGGGACAAGTCATGGACACGGGTACCCTATCCACGTCCTTTTCTCATTTCCATCAAAACAACGAGCATTCGAAATTAAAGAATCGATGTTCAATGAAAATCTTGTCTCATTATTGTTGACGCAAAGAAACAACACCGATATCAATAGACACTGCGGATTAAATTTTTGCTGAATATGTTGAATGATTTAAACATAATATAGTAGTACATTTAAACTCATATCAGTAGATTTTTATGCAAAATAAAAACTGTTTACTTCTATTGCAACAAGCTGAGATGAAATAAATATTTAAATTTTTGCTGGATATGTTCAATAGGTTAAAAATAATATAGTCGTACATTTAAATTCTTCAAATGTTTTTATCGTCAGAAATTAGAAATATCCATTTTTGTCATAAATGCATAAAGTCCGCAGTCTACCGATCAGTTTCTGCGGGGACATATCCCGGTCCTCTTCTGACTTCCGACATAATAACGAGCATTCGAAGAAGATCACGAAGAATCGATGATCACTAAAAATCTTATCTCATTCTCGTCAGCGAAGAGAAACATCGACAATCAATTTCTGCGGGGACATATCTGATGTCCAACGAAACAACGAGCATTCGAAGATAAAGAAAGAACTTTTTCAATAAAAAAAACTTGTCTCACTGTCAATAAAGATCCATCAGCATGATCAAGGATCAATCTGAACACGATCACTGTTGTGGACAGGTAAAGTTATAAATTGATTTGCAAGAAAACAACGACCACTCGATACTGAAGAATCAATTTCCACTAAAAAAAAAAAAAAATGATAGACATAAAGAGACACGATGTTTCTTCTTTTTCACGGACTAGAAAATGTGAAAGCATGAAAATTGAGCTTGCTGCAAGTAATTTTCCTAGGAAGCATTCACAGTGAACGCACGAGGGAGCAATTTTGCCGCTGTCCAATTAACCGGTCAGCTATTAGAGAAAGAAATAAATTCTCGAATATTTTGCGCAGGGATCGAGGATTTAGTGATCGATATCGGCCCTCGCTGGGATCCTTTCACCGATTCGAGGCGAGCGACGCGCGGTGCATTTGAAACGCGTTCGATCGGTCGACTGCGAATAAATTAAACGAACGGCCAGGGCCACTGTTACGAGATCTAATTATGCCAGCGGGAGTAATTCTTGCCGGATTCCCCAAGAGAGGAAGGAACGAGGCGAGCACGCACTCGCGGGCTCGCGCGAGCGCACGCGGTCCTTGCACATGCGCTCACCCGGACGCGGACATGGACGCGAATGCGAATGCGGACGCACCCGCGCTCTCTGAGGCCGTTATTCGCACGTGGCTCGCAAGGTCGTGCAATGTGCATCGCAAGACCGCTGCGCGCTGGAGTGCATTACGCGCGCCCGCATACTCTACACACGTACCTCTCGCGTTACAGTTCGCGTTCCATTCCTCTCTGCGACTCTTCCCCCTTTTCCTTTTCTTATTCCTTCTTCGACATCTTCCACGACACTTCGACCGCTGTCCGGATATGCGAACAGCCCGAACCAGCCGGCAAAGATGACGTAAAGTGACCCTCGCTTATGTCACGTTACGCTGCCGGGTATTTATAGTTGCAGGAGCGTCGGTGGAGCCGAGCCGAACGTCATGCTGTCGTCGACGGAACCCCGGTATTTCATTGAAGGGAACCTGTGTACACTAGTGCTCTCGTAAAGGGTTTATCACAGTGGTGCTTAACCTTTTTCAAGTCGAGAAACACTTTTGATTATTTATTTATTGCTTTAAACCAAGTGGTTTATATAGCAAGTACAGTATTATTACATTTGGCTTACATAAAACAGGTTTACATTGTTTCTAAATTCTAATCGAGCATTGTTTAAGGAAATTATAAATTATTTTCAGACCTTTTATATCAGGTTTACATAAGAAGGAACTAATACAAAGAAGAAAACAGTACTTGTCTTTGAGGAACTTTATTTCTTATGTATTACGTTCGCTTTCGTAGACTGGGCATTGCCATATAACATGATTTAGGTCTTGGAATTCTGCTCCGCATTGGCAAGCACTGTTAGCTATAAAGTTAACCCTTGCCAATGAACCGTTTAAATTATAGTGATTGGCTCGACATCTACTAACAAAAAGCAGAAAATCTCTGGAGAGCACAAGACCAGTGTACCATGGCTTGCCTTTGTTCTTGTGATACAGTCTGACGTATTTCACACCTTTGACCAGACCTTCCTTTTTGATTAGGGGGTTAGTGGACAATCTTGCTTGAATTTTGAGATTTCTGGTTAGGTTAGCGATTGAAGCCTTAATGTCTGGCGAAGGACTTTCTTTGGTCGCTTCTTTCGCAAGTGAGTCAACTTCCTCGTTGCCGATAATTCCTACATGTCCTGGTATCCAGATAAATTTAATAAAGTTCTGGCCTTCGGTATTTAATATAAACATAGAGTGCTTACTTTTAATTTCAATGATATGGTTATTGATACTATATTTGAAGGCTGGTTTATAAAAATTCGCGGAACAACAAATTTAATAATCCAAAAAGGAACAGAAACATCCCCCGCGTAGAAATAAATATATTTCAGAAAATATATAATTTACTCTTCGCTGCATAGCGTATCATATTTGATACAGTTAACAATTCTAGTATATAGTAAACTAATAATGTGTGTTTTTTTACTGTGTTTATTTATGTTTATTTTTCTGAAAATGTCGTTTTAAGTTTTCAAAATAATTTTTCCTTAAATAAAACAAAAAAAACTGACTTTCTTTCAATTTTTTCATCCGACTTAAAAAAAAATCATGCAGTGAAGGGTTAAATATAGCTAATATATTTCGCGGAATTTTGCGAAACAATTGCAGAAAGCTTGCAGAATACAGGATAAGATCCAGTGGTCCAGCAAGATGAGCGTGGTCCAGCAGTCCCCACGCTATTTTTTTTATTGAAACCGTATGTAAAAGCTTTTAGCTTGAAAGATAATCCGCAAAAATTTTAAGTAATATAATATAAAATAAAATAAACTTGCAGAATTATAACGAAAAAGTTTATTTTACAATCATTTTTATTATTTTAATAATATTGTAATATAACTTGCAGATATATTGGATAAGTAACAGAACATTGTTCTTGAATATTTTGGTAGGTGTTACTGAAAGGGTTGTTTTTAATCCTCGTTTCTAAAAAAGTAAATTTTTTCTACCCTTCAGAATTATACTCAGAATTATGAAAAAAATATATGAAATACAAAAAGTAATATCGAGTACTTTTGTTTATTTTTCATCTTGTTTTTGATCACAAATTGACCTCTTTGGTAGACTTATCTTATTGTTAGCAAGGGAACATATTCAAGTTACGTAAGTTAACTTCGATGAAAATTATATGAGATGTACAATATTGGACGTTAACCTTTCTTTAACCCCTAGCAGTCGAGGGGTGACTATGTGTTACCACTAAAAATTGCTGTCTAATTGGTATCTAATCAATAACTAAACATTTAAGTACTGCACGAGGTATTACATCAATTTCATATCCATAAAATAAAAGAAAATCATGTAAAATGGAATTATTCTAGGTCGGAAGAAATGTTTAATTTTCGAGTTAACTCTCCGAGTGCTGTGACAGATTCGTTTTTGACCGGGAACAACCAAATTGTCATTTAAGTACTCAATTTGTGGCAATTATATATATATATAAACTAACTGAATAGCTGTTTGATTTGAGAATATCGGAAAGAGTAATGTGTCTACACGATATATCATTAAAAGTAAATTCTTAAAAATTATTAATTAGAGCTGTGAACGGTCCTAATCATTGCTGATTTTATAGCTATCTAAATCGTCCGTTGTTTGAGGGTTAAAATAGCTCTGACTACAAAGGGTTAACTTTAGAAAAACAATTTGCGAAACGTTGAAGCGAATCGAATCGAAAAAGAGACGGCGCATTTGCACGTGTAATTGTTCGGCCGATGCGCGGACGGAATAGTGAGAGCAGCCGGAGATATTTTGTTGATAATTCCCACAAATTAATCACCGCGCTAATGGGAGAAGACCTTTCGCGAGGCATAGATCGGAACAGCAGATAGGCGGCTAGGTAGAGTCCATTGTTTCGTGGGCTGACACGTCGCGTGGAGCACAGATCAAAGCGATCGTACCATAGATTGTTAAACGACCGCGTCTAACAAACGTGGGCAGGCCGAGGGGATCGCCGATTCGCGTATTTTCTATCGTGTTTCCGGTGGCATCCGAAGGCACCCGCAGATTTCGGCCAGCATCGAGGACGATCGAACACGGAAGCGTTCCGACGCGACGTGACGTGTTACCGTTTCGAAAGATTGCTGGACGGGCTCGTTCGAATCGCGACGTTCTTCTTTTAATTAAGGGAGAGGGGAAAATATACACGTGCCGAAAGTGAGTCATCGAATTGCTGAAAGCTAAGTATTGCGGAGGCCGTTGGCACGTCGATAATCGCTCTGCGATCAATCCTCCTCTTAACCCCTTGCCCTACCTTACAATATCGAGTCAGACTCGTGTCAAAGATTCTGAACAAAGTCTATTAAATATAATCTCTTTATTATTAACACATAAACGAGCCCCCCCTTTCGTTGGTTTGTTAGAATGTATGTATAATCCAAAATTTGGACCAGGATTATATACTTGCCCAAATCCATACTAAGATTGGAATTGTTAGTCATTAGGATTGTTATCGACCTTGGGAATGTATTATACAGTTCATATGTTATATAATTACAAATTCATGATTAAAGCTATTATTAGCACAATCTTGCAGAAACAGAATAGCTACACATAGGTTGTTCAAATCCATGCGTGAAACAGTTACGGGATTGGTCATTAGGATTGGCCAGAACAGTTGGACAGTTTACTAAAATCAACCAATGCTCAAGATCGAGTAATGTTAATTATTGTCGGGTCAGATAAAAAACTTGATTTGAAGCATTAATCCTTCGGTACGGGGGAACACAGGTTACTTTATTCGCATACTTTCGCGAAATATGTAAAACTAGCTTTTCTCTGTGGCTTCGTTCGCAAATGAAACTATTTAATGCCCTCGAAAATTGATATTGCTTCACCATAAAACCTTTTAAACCCCCATTGACTCCAAGTATGATGTAAATCAGATCACGAACAATATATTCATCATACAAACGTTGCAACCCGTCTGTATCCCCTTAGGGGATGAATTTTTTAAAATGTCGAAATAGGTGTTTGATTAATTATATTAAAGAGCCTTAAGACCACGTTTCAAGCAAATCTGACCACAAATAAAATATTCCTTATACAAAAGTTTCAACCCCTTTTTACCCCCTCAGGGGTTCAAATTTGTAAAATGCCGAGATAGATGTTTGATTAATTATATCAAAGAGCATCAAGACCATGTTTCAAGCAAATTCGACCACAAAAAAAATATTCCTCACACAAAAGTTTCAACCCCTTTTTACCCCCTTAGGAGTTCAAATTTGTAAAATGCCGAGATAGGTGTTTGATTAATTATATCAAAGAGAATTAAGACCAAGTTTCAAGCAAATCTGACCACAAATAAAATATTCCTCATACAAACGTTGCAACCCCTTTTTACCCTCTTAGGAGTTGAATTTGTTAAAATGCGGAAATGGGTGTTTGATTAATTATATCAGAGAGCATTAAGATCGGGTTTCAAGCAAATCCGACATCCGAACAAAATATTCCTCATACAAACGTTGCAACCCCTTTTCACCTCTTTAGGAGTCGAATTTCGAAATATCCTTTCTTATCCCTTGTATAGATCATAAAAGAAACCTCTGTGCAAAATTTCAGCTTTCTCGGGCCAAGGGTTTAGCCTGGACGTTGATGAGTGAGTGAGTGAGGACTTCGTTTTTATATGTATAGATAAGATATAAATAATTATTTAAAACATTAACACTGAATATAAACAACAGCAATATTAGAATCGTGTCTTGCACTGTGTTCAGTTTGTTTTATTTAGTCATTTATCGTTTATACATTTTTTTTTCCCAGAAAGACGTGAATATGTCACCGTGGAGAAATGTACTCCTTTGTCGAGAAAATTAACCGAGCGAACCGAACGGGATATATTTCTATACTATAAGCCGAAATCTATATAAAATGAAATTGACTATCGTCCACATTGAAGTGGGATAGACAGCACTTAAGCCCTGGTTCTACAATATCGAGTTAGGGGATAATTATTCTAAACTGAATGTAATTTGCACTCTGAAACATTTTTCAACTTCGTAATTTGTATTTGTGGAACTGATATTGGTTTTCAATTAAAAACTAAGTTAAGTTTCAATTAAAAACAATTATGTAAATAAAGGAAGAACCAAAAACATATAAAAACCTGTTGTATATATATTTCTCTATCTCTGATGTTGAGTCACACTCAACAAACGAGTGTAAAAGGTTAAATTCAAATAAAATTCTATTTTTTGTAGTCGATATATACAGCCTTTGAAGAATACATAGGCATGCAATAATTATAAACATTCTTTTTTTCTATGAAATTCTGTAGGCTTATGAATTTCTAATCACTGTAATCAGAAACGAAATAGTAGTACAAGTGATTAAGTACTCTAAAATTTTATATTAATTGAATAACATAAAATACTTATGAGGGAGACTCTGTCAATTAAAGGACGACGTACAAATGGTTCAGTTTCTAAAACTGAATTATTGCTGACACAGCTGTGCAATTTCAGTGTTCCAGTATTTTGTAGAATTACATAAATGAGCGTGTATTTTTTTTTTTGCTCGAGACTGCTTAATCCGCATAAATTGACTGATTAATTGCCACGCGTGGAAAAATTGATACGCAGATCGACAACTCCGAGGAATAAGGAGAAAGAGATAATAAATCGACTATTGCGTTGGGAAATACGCGGACGCGCATCGCGGAAACAAGATAAGGAAGAAAGTCGTACGAGTCGCAGTCGATGTAAGTGCCCGTTCCGTCACGACGGAAATCGCGTATTTTCTAACTCGCGAATCTTATTTACATTGACGTCTTCGTATTCGTTGACACTAGATCAAAAAGAAAAATCGTGCGGTTTCCGGTATGTCTGAACGGGCTCTAATTCATTCACTGGCGACCCCCTCTACTCTCCATTGCATTTTCGAATACAGGTCCAAGCAATAAGTAAATGACGAGACTATCAAGATATTTCTGTCAATTCACACGAGTTGGATTGCTAACCATAATTTTTGAAAATAACAAAAAATGAAAATCTTTCATAAACAATGGAACGTTGCTTCCGACAAGAAGCAACGATTTTCATTGCTTTGGTCAGGTGTCATTCATAAATATTTTTAAATAAATAATAACATTTAATGTTCGTCACGAATAGATACTGTTGATTTTAAGAAATTAAAACGTGGAACGATGACAAGTCCAAACACATCTTTTGAAATTTTTGTTACAAAGGAATAAAGAGAAATTATTCCATAAATATGTTATTTTGAAGATAGAGAATAACTGGTGATACAATTGAAAAGGGGTGATTCTATGTAAAAAGAGATAAGTCGAAGTAGGTGTAAAGTCAGAGTACAATTGCAATGGATACCGGTTAATTGACATATATTGGAGCCAGATAATTCATCCCAATTAATCCGCAGTCTACGGAATAAAACATTGGTTGGTGTGCTTTGTTTTGTTAAATGCAATATTTTGTTTGGAAGCTTGGTTTACGAATAAAATGTTAAACCGCGACTATTTAAAGTAGCGTATTTGCATCATAAGTCGCCGCTCAATTACAGGTTAAATATTCAAGCTTCGAATGCGTCCGGCGTCCATACATCTCGGTTACCCACACAAAGCAAAACTGTTAGCGCGTCCTTCGCGGCTGAGCCGAAGCTCTAACGAACAACGTTTGACTATGTATGTTCCTGAAAAAGCACGACAATTTTAGAAACTACTGAAACAATCACTTCTCTTACACTTGTCAAGTTATCCCATAAGTTCGTGCCGTTTTTCGAGCGGTTGCATATGTTAATTTTGTAAACGTGTGTTTTAGGTATTTTCAGAACATATGACATCTCCTTAACTGATAAACTTCGTTGTTTCTTTACAAGATCTCGAATTTTATCTTTGTCTGTTTGAGGAGGACGCCCGAAACTTTTTCCTTTATTTTCCATATAGAAGTCAATTTTATGAATGGAAATTATGTTTCAAGTGATTTTATGTAAAACCAGCTGACCCAATAGACGTTGTCTGTCCAAAATTCAGTAATTTGTGTAGATTGTTTAAACTACGCATATCTATCGATCGAATAGTGAGTTTGGTCTTTACCACATACAAAAATGTCACAGAAAAAAGCAGTTTCATTTTTTGCCCAATTTTTTTTCATTTTTCCCGCAACTTTTCCTATTTTTCTTTTCCTGAAAACTTTATTCGGACTATTACGAACTTTTCTTTTCAAATTAGCCAAATCGGTCCAGCCGTTCTCAAGTGATGCGCTTACCAACGAACAGCATTTAATTTTAGTTTATATAGAGAGATAATAAAAGAAGATAGATAGATAAAATCAAAATGGTTAAGGCAAGGACTGTGTCGAGGCGGCCAAAAAATCCAATCGTGGGCGACAGCTACCGCTATTCAGAGAAAAATAAAGAGAAAAAAAGTGTCACCGGAAAAAACACGATCCAAAAGATCAAAACTGCCAGCAGCAAAATGAGCGAAGCAGGAATTGTCATTTTCATGTTGTTCTTTGGATTCGTTTACTTCAGGAGATACAGATTTTTGTATTTTCTGTATGAAGAACATGCCAATGAAGTTGAGTCGTTCAAATTCCATCGAAGAAACACGTGCAAAGAGAGCTGTGCACTTGAAATGCACAAATATGCCTGCAAGTTATTTGACATGCAAACTTTGTGAGAACGAAGCAGACGATTAAAGGTCGATTTATACTGAAATATATCCTACCAGACAGATACTCTTCAATGCATTTTAATGGAAGTATATAGACCTACGGTAGTTGTACATACTTCCATTAAAATGCATTGAAGAATATCTGTCTGGTCGGATACATTTACTTTAGGTCTACATACATTTATTAAAATGCATCGAAGAATACCTGTCTGATCGGATATATTTGAATATAAATCGACCTTAAGCCTGTTATTATTGAGTGAACAATCTCTTTTCTGGGTCAAATCATGATCTAAGAAATAAATACCCATTAAGCATGTTACATGTAACCGTGTTTCTATAAAATGCAAGACGTGCTATCTGTTTGTCTCGGAGTGAACGCGCGAGGCCGCGCTAGGGCGATGTAAGACGAGAACAGGAGTGAACGAGATCCAAAGATCAAAAGTACTGAAGTAATGCGGATAGTGGGTCGCAGTACTTCGCATACTTTGGAAGCGTAGAAGATGGAAAAGTCTCACAAGAGTCCTGAATAGTTAGGTCTTCTTTAGAGGGTATGGGCCCGCTACATATTTGAAATAGCGTGTTAAGTTCAGATCTGGGTAAACATATTTCAATTAAGAAATACATATGTTTGCAAATACTATTTCTCATAACTGTTACATATGTTTCATTTGAAACTAGTACTAAATTACTGTCAATAATGTTGTCAATATTCGCTTCAATATTAACGGAGGACCGTATTGATGGAAATATTGATCTTCTAGGAGCGTATTGAAGGGTCCTATCAATATTGACGGATGTTCAGAGCGTTTCGCGAAGTTATCAATCTCGCAAGCCTGATAGAGAAAAAGGGACTTCTAAATAACCAATTATCTCGTGCGTTAGGCGAACAAATACGTTTATTTTGACGGTGTGAACTGGACTGATTCCACATACATTAGATAGAAACATATATACATTAAACTAGAGCGAAATCAGACGACGAGTACACAAAACGAATACGAGATTAGGGCGAAATACAAATTTCGACCCATAACGCTTTTCGCTATCAACGGAAGAACCGTTTGAACGTCTAACAACTTGTAAGAGGTTCATTGTTCATATTTCCTTCGAATTTCACAGCAAAAATACCACTAAGTGAAACAGCCCCGACCGTGCAGCACGAATATTTTTACCAGAAAGCGTATTGGTGCATCTAGTATATAAAGTGTCAATATTGAAGCGAATATTGACAATATTATTGATCCTTTAGGGGACATATAACACAGTTGTCAGCAAATATTTGTATTTCTTGGTTGAAATATTTTTTACCCTGGTCTGGTCTTACTGTCCACTTAAACTGTCCTTTAAACTATAAAAAAAAATAAAGCCGCGCTCGGACGAAGAAAAGTTGTTCCACCATTGAAAATCAGAGGAAGACTCAGCTTGGCCCCTTTGATTTTTTATTAATAGAGTCGCGGATCGGGAACGCTTGAGCGGATAACATCGCGCCGGAATTCACCGTGGATGAATTAATCGACGTGACAGAGATCGCGTGGGTGCGCGGCTCGGCCCACGTCCTGGCCCACGTGCATCTTCCATCGTGCTTTGAATTCAGCCATCGCTTCCAACGCTAATTACCTGACGTGCGCTCAACAGCGAAATCACAATCGTTCGATGATATCATAAATGAGGTCGTCAAACTCCCGCTATCTCTGTTACACCGTCGACGACGAGCCCCGCCGCGCGCCGTGCCTCGGTACCGACGTGACGACGACGTTCGACCGTCGATCGGAGAAAAACGCGGATGTGGGATTATTTTTATCGCGACGATGTTCGACGACGTTGCGCCGATAGCTGCACACAACGCCGCGGAAATGCACGAGCACCTAAACCCGTTCGAAGAACACGAAGCCGACTCATCCTTTTCCGCGAATCCACCTGACGACGCTCGTCTCGAGCTTTCATAAGCCGATAACTTTTGTGCATCGACGAATCTGTGCGTCATCTAAATAGGAAGGTTCATGGCAACACGGTAGAACTTCTCCTAGTAGCACAAAAATATTACATAAATATTTTTTTCAAATATTGGAAAAATATTTTTTAAGCCACATTTTCTCATATGAAAAAAATATTGGATCTGAATGTTGTATACATGTACAAGAAATATAAATTGAATGCTTAAAAAACATAAGCTAAATATTTAGAGAATATAAACTAGATATTTAAAAAATATAAAGTAAATGTGAATCCAATATTTGAAAAATATAAATTCAATATTTAAGTAACATTCAATCAAATTTTCACATTTCAGAAAAAGTTATAACAAAAATTAGAAACTATGAATATCTATTACTTTCTGTGCACTGCTTGAAGGAATATTCTATTTTATCTTCCAAAGGACATTATTACAATTAAGAAATTCTTATATCATATTACATAATTTTATATAATTTCTGATATTACATAAAGATTTATTTTATAATGAAAAAAACAATATTTTATAATGAAAATATTTGTTACTTAATATAAAATAAATATTGTATGTATATTTAAATATTAATAAGAGATTGAATCTCTTTTTAATATAATATGAATGTGTATACAATATTTTGTGCTGCTAGGGTCGTTTGCACGAACCAATCATTGCTGAACCCCGCATACGCAAGGTAAACTTACGACAGGATACAAAGATTAGCATTCTAAGCCAAAATCGTAGTAAAATTTTTTTTATCTTTTTTGGAAATATTTAAGCAAGCTCAACTTGCTGTTATTATAAGTTAATAGAAATTTTTCAGTAAAAGCAAACAGTTTTACGAGTTATAAATCTTTTATTATAAAATATAGTCAGTGGATAACAATCGTAAGACAAATATTACAGTCATTGGCACAGTAAAACGTAAACGTTAAACAGGATATTTGTTTTATAATTAAATATATACCACTGATTACATCTGTAGTACAGTACGAAATTAAGTTAGAAAGCGACAAAGTATTCTTACTCGTAACGAAAATTTTAATAAAACACTATTTACACATTGCACTGTGGTCATTCGTCGGTCTTACTGGATGTATCAGCGTTGCTAACAGTCATATGTGGATCTCTGTTATGAAAACTTACAACGTTGCTTTGAAATATGAGTAAGAAGATAAAAAAATATAATGATTTTCTGTACCAGGGAATTCTTAATATTTGCCGTTTAAATCGAAAGTGCATCCTGCCGCCGACACCTCTGGAAACATTCCATGTGTCATCTCATACCGTGGTGCCCAAGGTGGTTCGGAACCCACCTTTAAACTTAACTGTAGGTCCCGTCGTGAAATAATTCTGATAATAGAATTGAAAAAGCGACATTAAATAAGGTAAAAAAAAATCGAAAGTGCCAAAAACTACTGCAGTGCTAGCAATAGTACAGTTTAGCCTATATGGCGAAATACAGAACGTGGTTGTCAGTAGAAAAAGATATTTGACATCTCTTGGTAGTTATAATCATCACAATATAAAACATTATTAGAAATTAGTTTATGATATCGGCGCACAGGTTCGATCAAAAAATCAAGACAAAGCAATTTTGTAATATATTAAATTTTCGTCAACGTTTCGATCCGATTCCGGATCATCTTCAAGTGAAATTTTGCGTTTGTTACGTGTAAATTATTAAATTATTAATTTTTATGTGTGTCATTGTAATCCATGATATTAAGAATTGGACTGGAGGAAATAAAATATTATTATTCTGAATCTATATAATATTTAATTCCAAGACCCTAAAAATGAACTCGTCCTAATTAATGATAATAACCCAACGTCCTTTAACCGATTACGAAGAATTGTTAATACACCAGAATTATAGGCATTTCTTTTCGATAATAAATTACCACACAATAAGAAATTAACCCTTTTATTATATGGCTGATCGAAATTTCTTCTACCACGGCTCAGAGCTAGGCTCTAAGACGATAATGGTAAATATTTGTCAATTCTTCTTTCGGGAATTTTTCAGATCACCATGAATTTTGTATAGATAAACCTATAAAATTGTATTCTATCGTATTAACCCGTTGCACTTTTATGTATAGCGTGATTCGACATCATTTTTGTTTACAGACACTCCAATACCATAAATGACTCGACATTTTTAAATTCCCGGTTTATTTTCTGTTTACTCTAATAAGCAATACGTGTGCTTAGCTACTTTTCATTCGATTAGTAAAAGAATTTTTAAAAATTGGTATGAATGAAGAAATTGTTTTTTAAGTATATTAATAGAATGTTCAAAATGACAAGGAAGGTTGTTGGGAACATTTGTGATATAACTAGTGAGCAGTTTCTTTAGAACTAGAAGCAATCAACCAACTGTCTTTAAAAGTGCGTTTCTTTTAAAACACTTAAAATGATGGGGAGTTATTCAGAACATTTTCAATATGATTAGAGGATTGAATTTTACAATATCATTCGTAAAGAATGGTTTACAACAAATCAAGTTATTATCGTCTGAAGTACATTAATAAAAAAATGTGATAAGGAGTTGTTGGAAACATTTTCAATACCCTTTGGATTGGAATTTTCAATATAATTAGTAAAAATATTGTTTAAAGATTAGTACCGATGAATGAACTCATCGATGATTCGCTCAATACTCAAGTTTTGATAAAAAAAAATCAAACGGTTGCTGCTACGATGCTGACAAATCCTTTTGGATCTCCATTATTTAGAATGAACGGACTGAGAATACGCGAGTACACGTGATCAAAACTTGGGAAACACAATTGCAACGTATTTTTGCCATGTTTTCTATTTTTAATCGCAAATATTGATTTAATAAGCAACGAGCATTACACGTTTGAGGGGATTGCGTCATACGCGCCGTTTGTTCGGTGTTCCTGTTCACGTCGATAAACATAAAGCATTTCGAGATGAGATACGACCCATGCTTATCATCTGACTGTCGCGAGCAGGTGCTTCTGACATACTTACATGAATTGTTTTCGGTGTTTATTATGGGATTGAGACGATCGCGGATAAACGATGAACTATCGCTCCGATAGATAACGATTCGATCCGCTTTGTTGCATCTATATTATCGATAAGAAGTATTTCAATACTTCTGACTTATTCGTAATTCTTTTTCTACTATGTACATACATAAACCTTTGTAAAAAAGAATAAGCCACGGATAATACTCAAAAGCATAACTAAAACGTCACTGAAGTTTTATAATCGTAAAAACTTAAAGTACCATTAATTATGTTCAAATATTAATAACTATACCAGTTTACATGGCAACGAAATAAAATCTGTATGAAAGTGCTCTGTCTGTCCTAACCCACCTACTTGAAAAGCATCTGTAATGTAAGAATTTACATAATTTCCTTAACACACTTGAAAATCGCTAATGAATGAACGCTGTTTCAGAAACTGTTAAAAAACGCAAAGCCTGTTATAAAATAACAATACTGTAACTACAATATTGTACAATTGCAAATATTACAAATACTGTGTTATAATAAGCAAAATACAATACAGTAGGCTTGTTCTACCACTCTGGATCTAAACTAAACCTTGGTTTGCTCATCTCAAGCTTCCTAGCTTTTTTTTTAAACAGTTTATTAAATAAATCAATGTACATAAGGGTTTTACATTGATCAGCGTAGTGACATATTCTATATACATAGCTTTTGTGTTCTTAATAACCTTATAGATAGCACGGTTCCATGTTGACGCAGACAACCATTATTTATTACATTAACTTATCCTACCAGTCTTAACTATTTTATAACTTAACTTATATACTAATTTACCCCTTTGTACTTTGTTTTCTTTTTATGTATGAGTCCGTATAAAAAGTATGAAAAAACTGCGGCTTTGTCTTTGAGTTCTTCACAATGTTGAGAACTTATACTATTTACAATATTTACATTTATGTACAAATTTAATATTACTTAATGTTAGAAATACGCCTTTTTTCTCTCTTTTGTAGTTATTACTTGGCCTTCTTCTTATTTACTTAATTATCTATACTAGCGGTCTTTGATTTTTTTCTTATTATCTATATTAATATTCTTTAGTTATTAGGTTAACAGACTTCGTTATTGGGTTATCAGGACACTATCAGCTGAAGGCGTCCCTTTTTGAGATTAAACTTGCTGCTGATACAATTTGCCTTTTGATCTGTTTGGTACAGGATCCTAATCATGTGTTGTGGTAATGCCCGATCCTCGATAATAATAGAGATGCTTTGAATCACAAACACATAGCAACAAATGTTACTTTCCACCCTATACAATAGATGCCTTTTTGTGTGGGCCTTCTTTTTGCCCCTTACTTTATATACATAAATTTATTAAGGCTCTCTGTTGCCTCACCTTTAGAGTTGTCTTCGAACAGACAGACAAGAAAGCGAGCTAATAAAAACGTGGTAAAATGTTTCACCATATTATCAACCCTAGATTCTACATTATCTTTGTAATGTTAGCATGCTGCTAATAAACTCATGTGAGGTTTTATAGCTTAAAAAGGGAGCTAATAAAAACGCGGTAATAAGAAAAGAAATAACTACGTTAGAAAGCAAAAATTGTACAAGTGACGCAAAATTATGAAATCGACTTTTTTCCGACTTTTCGGGTCAAATAGCTCACTGTGCGACGGAGCGGGAGAGAACCAACGAAATCGATGTCTCAAAGATTTTTGAGTTGCCGGGATATTGCGATACTGCAGTAATGTTAAAAAAGGCTGCCGGTTACAATTTGTCATTGCAAAGATCCAGGAAAACATTCCTGGCTACGTGATTCCCGAGTTTCCGCTGGCATCTCCGGCCGCCTCGAGGAAAATCTGTTATCTCGCGCGTAGTTGGGACCCGCGACGTGGTTTTACCCGTACGCGTTCTGTGTCGATCGCAGCCCATTATCGACCGTCTTATATATTTATGAAACGAGGCATCGCGTCGTTCCGTTGCAAAACAAACGGAAGAGCCGCGCTTTCATAATATCGTGCGAATAATCTCGCTGAAATAAAACCGCTAAAATTAGCCTGCCGCGAGTCGTAACCGCGCGCAATTAAGCGTGCAATTATCGCTCGAACCACCGTCACACAATTTCCTACTTCGTGTTCCTATTAGCCAGAGGAGCTCCGTGACGCTCGACATCGAAACCGTCGCTACGACGAATGCTGTGTCTCGGACCGTAGCTACATGTATCAGATGAAAAGTCTACGAGATTTATTCGTGTCGCCTCCTTAAATGAACAATTATATAATAGAATTATGTATTATAATAGTTGATTAAAAAAAGAAATCCTCGAGAAATCGGAAACTAATTTAATCAATTGTTGAAGTTAATCCAGGAACAATAACTTCAAATATATGTATAAGCACATAGAAATAAAATTATATATTATAATAGTTGATTAAAAAAAGAAATCCTCGAAAAATCGGAAACTGATTTAATGAATTGTTGAAGTTAATCTAGGAACAATAACTTCAAACATTTGTATAAGCACATAGAAATCGTATTATTGACCAAATAACAATATACCTAAACTCAGTTTACATTTTTTTTCAGTCTGCATACAATTTTAATTTCGTATTTCATTTCGAAATTTCAGCAGTTAGTTATTAATATATTATGCGATTGACAATTACAATTATAATGAATGTAATCATTAACCGCAATTAACGACTGACGTAGGAGTTTAATTGTTAATTGCGATTAACGATTGCCCAACTATATAATTGGCAATACTTAGACCGTTCACAGTTCTAATGAATAATTTTTAAAAATTTACTTTTAATCACATATTTTGACATATTTTAATTGCCTTACAATATCGTGTCTGACTCGTGATCAAGATTCTGAACAGATTCCTTTAAAAATGTATATTAATAAATAATTTTCTTTAAACTGAAATAAAATACTATTTTGATTTTGTTAATGTGGAGTTATTGGAAAACATATAGGCATACAATTTATATAAATATATTATATTTATATAAAAAACAGTTCTAATTACTAAAACCGTAAAATAAATCGTAGGACAGGGGGTTAATTGCCACAAATTGAGTACTTGAATGACAATTTGGATGTTCTCGGTGAAAATGACTCGGGCATAGTACTCGGAGGGTTCAAGTAGTTTGTGTAAAGAATGAAGTTTCAGTACGTTCAACCAGTATTTGAACACTATATGTATTTACGATTGGTGTCGTTAATAAAAATATTAAACTCATTTTAAAGCTCGAAACCTGTTCGTGTTAAAACTCGGGTATTTCGTATGGAACGAGCTGATATTTGTGATTCGAATATTTTTCTTAATTCTTTTTCCCGTCACCGGTGTGAACGCGATCTGACGCGCACGAGTCCTCTGAACTCATGAATGAACGCGCTTCGGAAAACGCGCCAACGCGGCCTCCGTCTGAATGCGCGCGTAATTCACAGCTATTTTTAAGTCGAACGCAGACCGATTATCAGTGATTCTCGCGAGATACGGTTGGCTCGTTTATCGATAGCACACGCTCGACGACGCGTGCGTGACTAAGAGGAAAACAAAGGATTTCCATGCGGCTTTCCTCTTCGATTTGAAAAATAGGGACACACGAATTCGTACCTTACTCGCGGCTGCTTATCTCCACGCCAGTTTATCTTTGTTCTTGATGCCGGTACTCTGTATTATCAGACGATAGATATCGCTAACCCTCGCTTGCGTCTCAAGGTGAGGATTCACCCATTTTCTTTCGCCGGATATCGTAAATAAAACTGTTGATTCCATCACATAGTTCCTGAGATAATCAACTGGTTCTTGTTGCATTTTGATCGAACCTCGACTTTAACGAATCATACGATACGAAACTAATATCAAACCTTGCATTTATATCCATTCTTATTTCAAGGATTGTAAACTATCTATTTGAACCATATCTCACCTTATCACATTCTAACACTAAATTTTAACGTTTGTTGTATTCCGGATGCGGGATTAACAAACGCTGAAGGTCTATGATAAACGAAACACTAGTTTATTAATAAAAACTCCTCAACTATAACTCCGGTCACAAAGTACAAGAAGCGCGTCACAAGTTGGGGTTCGTCGGAAGTCTGACAACTCGAGAATAGACAGGAATTCGAAAGAGCAAGATCTCAGCTACGCTGAGGTTCCTACTAACAAGTGCAGTTCAGTCTTTTGCGCGAACTTAAATAGCAGTCCCTTAAAGGGAGAGGTAGATGACTGATTTTTGTGTCACTAAGGGTAGTGAACGGTCGAGGTCCACTGTCGAAAACATCTTAGTCGTTAGTCATCCAACACATTTAACACCAAATTGTAAAGCGAAATTGACCCATTTTGAGGGTCTGAAGAGCTTCAATAAAAAAGAAACATGTATGAAATACAATTAACACTAACACCAACAGTGTTACCAGAATTACCATTTTATCTACACAAAGATCGAGTGTAAAGATCTACACAGTGAGTATATGTATATGCATCGAGGCAAATCAAAAACTGGCGGAGACAACCGAACCCAATTAGATCGAGATTCGAAAGGATAAGAGAATTACCTAATCCACTTAATTCGTTACTCAATCCGTTGCATCATGATAAGACGAATGGCCCAAAAGCTGCGTGAACAGAACTTGGTGAAACTCGGTGAAACGCAGCTCGGACTAGCTGCCTCGGAGCGGGGCGACGTGAAAACGATTTCGGTCCGAAATTTCTCGCCTCATGCCCGCGCACCCATGCTGACAAACACGAAAAAAGAACAATCCATCAAATCGACCAAGTCTCCGCAACCACATTCGCACTTTCGCTGTATTTGATTCAGGAAACGATCGACCGGATTTTTTCCCCACCGTTTCTTCGATCGTTCGATCACGCGTGACCAGGTCCCGACGAATGCGGCTTCTTATGTTTTTGTGGATAGCATATGGCACAATCGTGGTGATCGCGTTAAGCAACAGAAGATCAGAGAACGATGAACGATTTTTTGTGATGATATCAGCGCACAGAACCGATCAAATTAAACAAATAAGTAATCTTGCAATTAACAAATTCTCAACGTTTCGATCCTGATATATTCAAGAGAAATTTTATATGCGTCTGAAAAATTAATATCAATGTAATATGTGTTAAACAGATTAATCAATATGAGAGTAACAATAGAATAACTTTGTTTTACTTTAGAAGATCAGAGATGACGGTAACCCCCTCCTCAAAATGGAGTCGGAGTCTATTCTATATTATTAACCCGGAGTATCGGAATCGTTATTAATTTGCTTGATTTTTGGTGAATTAATTAAATCACCAGCAGCTAAATTAGAGACACTAGAAAGATCAACATATTTACAGGAATCACAATCAAAAATTTGTTTTAAAAAGTTAATAAGCAACGCAGCGAATGGTCTTACACGTCATCAGTAGATTGTGGATCTTTGTGCAAGAAACAGAAGCTAATATTGACCTCTTTTTTCTTCTTTAATCTTATATACTTTACTGTGCAAAAGAAACAAGAACACAATATAATTATAAGATATAATGACAAATAATATCTTTATGTAGAAATTGTCGTACATCGTACAATGATTCATTTATTGCATTTAAAGTATTAGATAATCCGCAATAACACATATTCTCAGAATATGTGTGTTCTTATTTGTTTCTGTACTCTTTTCTATTAAACAATATATGGACGTTTTTAAATTCCTTTAATGTTTTTACAATATCAAATTGCATCATGAATGCATAAATTCCGCAGTCCAGTGATAGCAGTCGAAAATCTCGATTCATGGTTCAGACTCGTTGTGTGCGATTTTGAGGGTGGCAGGAAATATTTCAACAGTTTTAAATTGCAGCATGAATGCATAAATTCCGCAGTCTAGTTATGACAGTCGCAAATCTCGAATCTTCATTTTCAGATTTGTTTTGTGCGATTTGGGGGTAGCAGAAAATGTTTCAACAGTTTTAAATTCCACCGTGAACGCATAAATACCACAGTCTAGTGATAGCAGTCGCAAATCTCGATTCTTGTTTTAGATTGGTTACGTGCGATTTTTGGGGTGGCAGAAAATGAATGAGAGAAGATCGCGTTAAGCTGATCGAACCCGTCGATCGCGTGATCGCCATCAACGACTGAATATTGCAGCAAGAATACCTCGTATCGCCGGTGATGGCAATTAAAATATCGTTAACGACGATCGGAGCCTGTACTTTCTCCTCGCATTCTCGACCGTCGGTGGACTAGAAGCGGCGGGTTTAACGTTCTTTGTCTCGGGAGTACCGCCACGAATTTCCTTCGACATGACAACCGAGGCGAATGAGAAGTCGACGGAAGAAGTCGTCGACGAGATAACTGTTTAATGACCGTAGATACCGTCGATCGATCGTCAAGACTGTCCCCAAACAGAGCTATCGCTTGGTGGACACGATTTTGCGGTAAATACGTTCACGGAAACCGATTCTCTGGGAACTCATACGTGAATCACCGGGCGTGTTATATGTAGGCTGCGGATTTTATGCATTTATGATAAAAATGAGTAAGTGATACCTCGAGTGCAACAAACGTTCGAATTTATGAAAACGGCTCTTTCTGAAAAATAAACATTGTTTGTATCCCCTGGAAAGGACAGAAGCCATATATATCAGATGATTGTATAAGTTCGTGTCTAATTTGAAAATAAAATTTAATGGTTAAATGTTAAAGAGTACAGCTTTATTAATCAATTGTATAATCACCATTCTTTTCTCCAACTAGAAAAGAACATCATCTATGAAAATCGAGCACGAACTTATGCAATCATTTAATAGAAGAAGCTTCATTCTTCTTTTTATAATCTTAATAATACAGTGATGTTCTCAAATCTTTTTAAATCGTATCCTGTTTTAAATTGCACATATCATTTCATTGACATTTTTGTCTTTTCCTTTTGTTCGAATATTTGTTTTTATTGCAAAGAGGTGTAAGGTCACTTGCACGTTGGATCAGTGACTAGAATAAGTTTCTGAGAATTTTTTCAGAGTTTTCGAAAATCTAAGACAAGAGATCAAGCTTGAGAATCGGAGACATGTTACTTTACAAAAAATATTACTGATGGAGATTTGAAATCATTAAAAGAAAACCGTTCATTTTGCATGAATGTTGGAATTTATAAGAATTTCCTTTATGATTCCCTCAGAATACTGGATTCTTTTCTAGGATTGAGTTGGTGTTAAAATTTGCAAATTTTGTTTGCAATTTCAATAACTGAATTGTTGCCTGGAACTACCTGGATGATAAAAAGTGCAAATTTTATAGGAGAGCAGGATTTAATTGGAAAACAGTGGGACTATCACATCCAACGTAGCTCCAGCCACAAATTCAATTGACTATAAATATTTAATATACTTTGTGGATTTATACTATATTGCTGTCAAGTATTATGAAACATGGGGAGGGGGCATTTTCCGAAAGTGGAACTGCTTTTTCTAGAAACAGCTGGTAAAATGTAACAAAGTTTATGACCAATCATTAAGCATTTTTAATATGGAAATTTAATATATAAAAGCCAATGTTTCTCGTACGTGGGATTGATATTTATGAGCTGAAGTGGACCTAATTAAGTGTTACCGGTTTCTTTGCAGCATTAGAATATTAAAAACTTTGTCAACTTTGTCGCTTACCATTGGCCTACACTGCCGCGTATAAGTATTTAGGCGTTCATAACTTTCTTAATGAATATGGAATAAATAGTTACTCTGATCGAACTTTTACGAAATGTTCAAGACATACTGATTATTGTCTGACTTTTGCGAAAAGTCGGAGAAAACTATGTTATCATTGTTTATTAAAGCACTCAAATGTACACGAATCTCAACTTTATTTCTTGTCAAAGGTAAAAAACTTCGACGATTTTCTTTAGTTCAACAAGTATTTATTTTTATAATAAACTAGCTGACTTGACAGACGTGGTCCTGTCTAAATTTCAATTTGTTCGTAATTCTTTTGTCAATAAAATAAAATAACTGCATTTGTTGTATAGATCGCGGAACAATACAAAAATAAAAACAAATGTAATTTTATTTTAATTTAGGAAGCCGTCTGATTCTCTAATAAAAAATCGCAAAAATTCGCAGTCAAACATGTCAACCTGCTACTTGTACCATTTCAAAAATTATAACTTTTGCAGTTTGTCCGAATTTTCCGACTTTCCTCTGTAATTGTCTCTAATTCTTTTTCCTGAAAATTTTTCCAAGGCCATAACGAACAAAACAAAAAAAGAATTACGCACATCCATCGTTCGAATCGTAAGTTATAGTCTTGAGTTCATACAAAACTCATTTTTGCCCGATTTTTCCATTTTGCCGGGCAACTTTTCAAATATTTCTTTCCCTGAAAACCTTATTCGGGCTATTACGAACATTTTTCTTTTAAATTAGCCAAATCGATCCAGCCGTTCTCAATTGATGCGCTTACCAACGAGCAGCATTTAATTTTTATTTATATAGATAGACAGATAGATTATGAACAATAATCTTTAGTTCCTGCCGCGTTTTCAACATAGATATACGTTATTCATATTCATATTCAGTTGGGCACATAATATTACAGGATATCATTATGAAGAAAAAGAATTTTTTCGGTGAAAAATGGTATCTGACAAGTTTGATCTTTAAAGGTTTATTGTAACCAGAGTGTTTAATAACAATGGACATTTAACCCTCGTCCGTTCCTCATTTCACGAACTGAATCTGTCCCTCGGTGTCAAATTGACACAATGACAAAAAATAAAAAAAATTTCAATATCTTTTTATTCAAATTTGTAAGGTTATATGTTTCACATTAAAGAAATAAAAATCACACAAAGTTTCGGGAAAAACATACAAATAACAGCACAGTATAATTTATTTCGGGGAAAACTGTGTGAGGAGAAATCGACACGAGGGTCGGACGAGGGTTACGAAACATTATATAGAGGACTTTGATTTTTTAGTCCATGAACAGCTAGCGCGTCGATATGGCCCAGTGTGCGGCGCTTCGGATCGTTCTGTAGCGGAGACGAAAGGGAAACCGAGCAAAAGTGAAGCGAACCGCGCCGCCGAAGCCAGGAAAAGTAAGAAGCCCGTAGAGAAGAAGGAGGCACTTCTGCCTCCGCGGTTATGTAACCGAGCGATTCTCGGAGCTAGCCGCAGCTTGAGCGTGTGCAGGTTCATGCTAGCGCTCATGCTCGCGCTCGCACGCGCGCAACTGAGGTCAATTTGCGCGGAGCTCATCGGGGCGCTGGCTCATGTTGTCGCACGTACATTATATGTACGCACTGGTGCGCATCGTAGACCTAGCTGGAATAGGAAAAAATTAATTACGTTCGAAAGGAACGCTGATGGATTTTGGAACGGCTTTTTCATGCACCGTTGACGTCAGCCCCGTTTCCGATTGCGGATAATCGTGCTAGGGATGCCATGAGTCAAATTCAGATGCGTGAGAATTGCAGGAGAAGAAGGTATAGCCATAAGGAAAGTCATTACCGTGAGAAGAGGACGGTTATTGGTACTTACACATGTGAATTACGCGTGCGTGCGGACACCGGCTCGGCGCGGAGCGCGCGCGTGAACACGGTCACGTGGAGCCGGGAGTTAATGTCGGTCGAGGTGTTCAATAGGAACTCTTCTTCGTCGATGAAGCGAAAGTGCGGCTATGAGTACCTGGCCCGCCGTCTCGGTGGTTCCACTACCATTTCGGAAAACGAAACGTCATTGGTAATTACGTTATTTTGTCTCGAGGGGGCTCGCGGTTCCGTCAAAGTCCGCAATTATGACCGATATAAGGCCCAGTCTCGGTAGCTCTTCGTTCTACTGCATGTACTTTCTACTTTTCAAGAGGTAGGGGCTCGTCGAGCATGAAATATACGGACGGGTAATAAAAGAAACACGAAAGATGATACACGTGACAACTACGATCATAATACGCGCTTCGTAACATTTGCATTCTAAAATCGAACATTTTATATGCAACTACCCGATGACTGTTATTTCTACACAGAAATACTTTATCTCGAGGAACAATTGTTATCGTATAATTCTTTTTCATTTTGATTTTTATGCAAGATAAACATTGTCTGCTTGTATGTAAAATGTATGTTAACCAGAAGTTATCTCTAGTTATTTTAAAGGTTGTACATAACTATTCTTCCAGTTTGTGTTAGACCTACTCATGCTTGCCAAAAATGCATACAATTTATAATAATTATTTAGTTATCTAAAATAATAATTGTTCGGTTATAATAACTTATCTATAATAATTATTGTTTAATCATACTAATTTAGTTATAACTAAACTGCGTACCTTCGTAAAAAATAACAATTAATCTGCATCAATTGCAAGAAATAGAAATTACATTGTCTGTTATTTCTTCGTATAATGATTTCACTAAAGAAAAAGTCACATTGACATCTTCAATTTTGAAAATTTTTCAACAATTTTAAATATTAGCCATTCAATTTTGCTATAAATGTATAAAGATCCGCAGTCTAGTGATGATAACTGTTACGATCTCAGATTTTCAACAATTCTGTCGTAAAAGCTCGGGAGAAGCATTAGGTATGCGCGGTATGGCCCCTAAGTTAATCAAACGGAACAGAGAAAAGAAGCCAGAGAAAGGAAGCGAGCGAGCGAGCGAGCAAGAGGGAGAGAGAGAGAGAGAGAGAGAGATAAAGAGAGAAGAGAAAACGCGAGGATAGAGGCGAGCGGGAAGGCGGTTGTATCGTCTGTGTGTGGACGAGCGACCGCGGTACCGTGTACGGAGCCGTAGAGTTGACTCGAGTCGAATTAAGTCGAGTCGAGTCCAGTCGAGTCGAGTCGAGTCGAGTCGTTTCGAGTTGAGTCGACGCGAAGTGGAGTGGAGTGGAGTGGAGTGGCGTGGGGTTGCGCCGGTAAGTGTGCCAAGGTGCACTTCTCGAGAAAGCCGGACCGGCCGGGCCGGACCACTACCGCCGCGCGGCGTGCCCCGACTATCCCAAGTCGCGAGCGCAGATTCGATCCTATTCCATCCTGTCCTGTCTCGACACACACACCGCACCGGTCTCGATACGCTCCCTATCCTGCGCCGACCCGATCCGATCGTGATCCGTTCCGATCCGTTCCGATCCGTTCCGATCCGTTCGGACGATATTCCCGCGGTGAACGGATTTCTCGGTGCCTAGTCGCCGCATCTCGCCGGGGACACGAGGATCGATCCTCGTACCCGTAGATCCAGCCTCGCCGACCACCGCTAGCTGATCTTTGATCTCTTACGAGCGGACAATTAACGCTCGGCCGGCTTGCTTCATCTAGGAATAGATTGCGATCGATGGTTTCAGGTTGTTACCTGAAACGATGTATAACTCCCGTGCACGAGACACCGACGTGACGTTGTTCGAACGTGTTCTATGGGATAGTGCATGCTGGTGTTTCAAGGGAGAACACCCTACTAATTGCCACACAGGAGATTAGGGCTTGTGCTAGCTTGCGAGATTATGCACAACGTTTAGAGACAGTTTGATGCATGTACTACACCTGATAGAAGATACTATTCGATGAAATCATGAATATCGTTTTTCAACCTATTATTCGAGCATGTTAACGCATTATCTGCTGGCGATTATTCCATAATTTTTAGGAACTTTATGATCCATGGCTAAAGATTTTTGTCAATGATGGTAGTTATCTAATTGTTAGTTTAAAAAATCGACAGTTGTAACAACTATTCTAGTCGTCTGTCTCTGTCTTCCTTTCGCCCTCTTAGTATAAGAATTTCAATTCTTTCGGTGGACCCTACCTCGATTTCATTTTAGAAACTACACCTGGGCGGTTATGCTTTAATACGTATGACGCATTTATTTATTTACCATGAAACCGTTAGATCGGCTCAGCGCCAATGTATATATAAAATAATATCTATCATCTATCATCTTCTTCCAGCCTCGCCAAAAGATGTTTCGCTGATAAGTGTCCGCCATCAGACATTCGTTGTAAGTCGGGACATGATTTGAAAATAAAGACGTCTTTCATTGAACATACACATTCTTTACAATCTCAAGCATTCAGCCATCTTGACAGTTAGACAGTTATCTTGACCATTTGTGAATTTTAAATCAATTTTAATCCTCATCCTTTTATTTATACGAAAAACGTAGCTCCTCTTTCGCAATTCTTCATAATTAACGAGAAATTCAGTAAACTCATTCTTAATTTGTATCTAAAGGATTGCACACACTGTTTTCAAGTCGCTACGTTTTTTCACATATAAAAATTCAGGCTACAGAGAGTCAACTGCAGTAGCGCTACCGTTCAAACAGATAGCGAAGAGGTGAGTACCTTTTTCACCTCCCACAAAAAGTTAGTAACAAAGTTGAGAAAGCCACTGAACTGCATAACTTCTAAAGTAGTGGCTTAGCGTTCAGAGAGATTACATCAAGGGAAGCTACTCTAGCGGAGTACGGTAGCTAAGAGATTGAAGTGTTCATCAGGAATCCGACTGACTCCAGTAGAAGGGGTTCAGGGTGTAATAATCAATTTTTAATAACCAATGATTTCCTAAAACTCAAATTCCCTGGATCCTTCGTGTCCGGATGGATAACGTGGAATTACAGGAATATCTTAGAAGAAAGCAGACATCACCTGCGGCTGGAAGGGCCTGCCGGGAGATTCTAAACGAGGAAAGAGCCTCGAGCGGTGTTCAGGGGAAAGAGAACACTGCCGACTTCCGTCGGGGTTGATTCCGTTCGGCCCGATTCCGCTCGATTTTCTAAATATACCGCGGTTTCGGCTCTGCGACCGTTTTCGAATCCCTGGTCCGAGGAACGTTGAAGCCCCTTGCTCCTGCTCGGTGGCCTAGGCGATGCTGACCGGTCCTCCTCGCGTGCATCGTTGCCCCTAGGCCCTCGCTATACATAGGTGTGTGTGTGCGCGGTGTGCTTGTCCGCACACACGGCAACCAACGCATGTGCGTACACGCTGAATATAGATGCCGGTATTGAGGGCAGCTACCCTAATAATAGAAGTCGAGAAAATTTTTAGCCCTTGATGCCGGCTGGTTACACGAGATAGAATTCGATTTGGGTCTCGCGCATGGGCGAACCCGTCCCCAAAGGCGTTCCCGATCATCGCGCAGAAGGGACACAAGGGCGCGCGCGCGCGCGAAAGAGAGAGAGAGAGAGAAAGAGAGAGAAGTCAGCGAAGAGGAAGCCGGAAGTTTCACCGCGGAAAACCGTCGTCGGCCGTGATTTAATTCGATAATTAAGCGATACGAGCGATAGCCGTTATCAGTGCACCGTGACCGTGTCAACAAAAGATTACGGTTTCGCGAGAGCGTAAAAATAATTTTCATTGCCAGCCGAGCTATTGACGACGACGACGCGACGGAGCGAAGCCACGATCGCGCGTGTATTTCGTTTTCGATGCAGCACCAACCGTTGGCGCCACGGACTTCTTTTTATCAAGCGGACGCGATATCCGCCGCGATAACATGGCCCCAAAAAGAAAAACTCGATCATTCTGTTGATTTATTTACGGGGAAACCGTCTTCGCGTGTTCTACACCCGCGCGCGCGTATCTTTCTCTCCATTCAGCGTCGTCTTCAGCAGAAGACAACCTCTGGTTGTTCGTCGACAGAGATTGAGCATCCCTCGATGGACATACGAAATCCGCTCGGATCGCAACGACGGTGTCGTTACTCTTGCACGCGTTTTGCCCGGAATTGTCGGAATCAGCCGGGTCTGCAGTACCGTTTGTTCCGATTCCCGCAAGATACCCAGCCTGATAAGATAGAGACTGACGCGGTGAAAATAAGATAACCGACCGGGTTCGTACGATGCGTGATAGCCGACGCTTACGTGGGTTCCCTGGAAACGTCGTCACTCCCGTGAAACGTCATGTCACGAAAATCGGGTCCTCCTGTTCGGGGAACACGCAACTTTCGGCACGATAACTATGGAACGCCTGGTCTTTGTACGTCTTGATGCCTATCGAATCGTACTTAGAATTTCAATTTAATCATTCAAAAGTCGATCGCTGATTACCGGTAAACAGTAAGCGACAAGTGAAAATAAGAACCTTCCGATGCATAAAAATACTTAGTTTTTGCCGGTGATATTTCTTTTAAATACTTTCCTTACGTAATGCTATCGATGCTACATTGCGTAAAACTACTCGTAGTAAAACGACAATTCATTGAGGAATTCCAAGATCATTTGAAGACAATTAAAACACTAGACATTCAATTCTTGAATCTTCTAGACACAATCACTAGAGGGTTAAGTAAAAGTTAATATTTGATTGGTTATGCATAATCGTCCACTTGTACTCAGTAGTAAATATTGGAAAATCTTAGGTACCTGCTACTAGTGTTTACTCGATAGTTCAAGTATTTGCTTTTTTTTTAAATACAGAAATATTCAGATTTTTACGGGCTGAGTATTCCCCGACACGCCGGTCTTTCATAGTGGAAAATCAAATTTTATATTTTTAACCCTGCAAGCTTCTGTGTCGGGTGTGACTCGACATGAGAGAAGGAAAAATGTAAATAGAACGAGTTCTTATATGTATCTGGTTCTTCCTTTCTTTATATTTACAGCAAAAACAAGTATAAGTTCCATCAAAGTTTAAGAGCTATATTTAATGTAATTAGTAAATAAAATTGTTTAAGAAAAGGTCGTCGGCAACAAATTTGAAAAATAATTCGGAGTGCTAAGGGTTAATCCTATACTTAATTATTGTTTTTTGGAAATTTAATTCATTCTTATCCCGATGACTATACTTTGCAGAGTCCCAAGTAGAAATACAAAATTACTTATTGCAACCGTTAAAGAAAATTCTCGTATAATATTTTCAGATAGTCAAGGTGGTCTATCTCCTTAAGGGAGGTACCAGTCTAACTCTTTGAAAAAAATCAATTTTTCACATTTTAAACTTCTTTGATGTTTAAGTAATATGTGGTCGAGAGGAAATTTCAAAATTTCAAGAACTGGTGAGACAAACATCTCGGAACTATTTAGTAAAGAAAGTCAATCTTTGTTTTTAAAGATTTTGTTAAAAAAATATTATCTATCTTTGAAGTATTGGAAAAAGTATAAAAACATGTTTTACAAGTTTCATACGTTCAATTCAGAATAGAAATTACAATGGTAATATTAAACATATTTTACTTTATTCCTATGGAAAGCTTATATATGCAACATTTACTTTATGGAGAAAATGTTTTAGATATAAGTATTTTTTAATATAAACTTTTTTCCTAATGCATTAAATATTCAATTTCCCTAATGCATCAAGAATTGAATTTAAAAAATTCAAGCTGCGTTGATATATGCGTTATATATAATAAATAATGCTATATCATCAATGTATCAACGCAGCTTGAATTTTTTAAATTCAATTCTTGATGCATTAGGGAAATTGAATATTTAATGCATTAGGAAAAAAATTTATATTAAAAAATACTTATATATATATAATTTTGCTGTAGTAGAAAAAAGGTAGTAATATATTTTGAAAATTCAGTTTTGGCCAGCTTTCTGCGAAATTGGCCCAGTGTGCGTTGGTCGCGAACGCGTTGATATAGTCGGAGTTCCCATTGACGAGGAACGAATCGCCTTGAACGAGAAGTCGGAAAATGAAATGATCGCCTGCGGTGGAACGCTGCAGGTGTATTTCCGCTGCAGCGCGGCGCGGCGCGACGGCCGCGGACACCGTGGGATCTGGTGTCTCACGCTTCGATTCCCCGGCATGTCGCGGAGCACAGATTCCCCTCGAGTTACGTGTACTTTTTTTAGAGTTAATTGTAAGGCGATCGCACGGCCATTTAATTGGGATACGAGCCTCGCGCGCTTGGGCCAAGAGGCCTCGTCGTCTATTCATAGTCGTACTAGAACTAGATTCGAAGGTGTCGCGACTTTGATCCGAAGCCTCGTTCCGACCGTTCCGTGCCTCGCCATTATTCCCATCGTTACACACTGGCCAAGATTGCTCGATCCAGCTGGACAAAAATAACAAGTCTGACCGCCACATTCGAAAAAAGAAATTACAAGCTCCTTAGAACGTACTACCCCGAAAGTATTCGATCAAACAAGTCAAGCGTCTATCTTTATTCATATTGTCAACGTAATAAATATTTTCATTTACGACAAAGACAAAGATGTCATCTATAAAGAAAATATTAATATAGAAATTAATACGTTTGCTTTCCCTTTATGAAAAGGAAAAATGTTCTCTTTATGCAAAATAGAAATTTTTAAAGATTTCTTTCTTAATATGTTTAATAGGTTGAAAATAATATAACAGTATTTTTACATTCTTCTAATGTTTTCACTGTCTTAAATCACACCTATTCATTTTTGTCAGTAACGTGTAAAATGCGCTGTCTATTCATAATATACAGAATCAACAAATTGTATATTGGTTCAAGAAAGTGCTTAATCATCCCTGACCATTGAAAACATTTCTTTGGCAATGACTATCGTCAGTTTCATCGTTGCAAGTAATAAAAAGTGTTCTAATAATCTTCTATCTAAATTTCTTGATAATTTTCACATAAAGGCAGACAGTTTATTATCGTACATCTGGTAAGAAAGGAAAATCATTCATCATTTATTGAATATCTTTCTGAAATATAATATACAATATTTATCAAGTATTACAATATTAACGACAATATATTTCTTAGTCGATATGCGCTCAAATAATTCGTTCAAAAATTATGTTTTCATTTTTCGGGCACAATCGACCTTTTCACTTTCTCTTTTTACTTAAACCACTTAAACGAGAGTGCTCGGAAATAGATGAAAATGTTAATTTGCTACACGAGTGGTCCCCGCAATGTATAATTTTCCACTTAGTGTTTCACTTTCATGCGGAGGATCATTTTTGTCCGAATAGATCATTAGTTTCACCTACAGTGCATCGTTAAGAACTCGATTGGTGTCTGTCGATTAGTCAAATTTCATTTCGGAATGTACGGGAACGGTTCGGGACGGGGAGCGCGATTCAGAAACAGAGCCAACCGGCCCTTTTCGGGTTAATCGAGTACAGGCGCGAGAACGAACAAGCATATAATTCACTTTCTCGTCCTTGATCGCCCCGGGAAGGCACAAAAGCGTTTCAGTTCCGGCTGCCGGTGAACGCGGATTTCGTGAAGGCCCAAACGAACCAAAGAGGAACCTAAGTGGGTCGTTGTTTGGAGATTATTCGACGATACGCGCGACCCAGTTGGTTCCGAGCGGAGAAAACTTTTCGGTCAAGATGATCGACGCTTCTATGGGAGTTCTATTTTCATGATTAATTCACAATGGGTCTACAATAACAGAGGTGGCAGCGTGATAAATATAAAAGATTTTTTATCTTGGATACTGATGGTTCTGTCGGTGTTTGCTGGATTTAATTGAGACCAACTCGGGCCACTAATACGTTTTAAAATAATTAATTTCCCGAATTCGCTACAATTTTGTACAGTGATGTTAATAAGTTCTAAGTTATAATCAGTATCAATTAACCGCGTTGTCAACTACAGAATTTATTCATCAGCTTTTTGCCCTCAGGACATCAAAGCGGTGACGGAAGATGCAAAAACCAGTTGCTGCACACTGATTCACAGTTGCATTTAGACGTCGGTGTTGCCCACTATTTATTTCACGCTATTTCAGTGATATAGCAACATACTTCCGTATTGTTCTCCTTCAATTATAAATAGACTGGAGATTCCGAGCATTTCTACTGCACACTAGTACACATACCGAACCGAAACGCATACTTTTACAAAACATAAATTAACCCTTGGAGTAAACGATCACGTAACGTGAGGTTAACAATGATAACATTAATAATACCATTTACACACTCGTATACGCATACACATATAATTATATCTTTGTACGCCGAGATAACTCTCCACAGAGGCTTCAAAAATAAAAAACGAGGAAACCGATAGTTCGTTCTAAAAGTTCTGCAGAAAGAATCATCAAATAAGAGCTATACATGTTTAGATTAAAATAGACACATGATGGTATAAGATAACATTCTTTTATTTATTGGTATGACATTCGGTTTAAAAATAAATCGGCACCTATGGCAGAAATGACACGATAAATTTTAGCTTTCGAATCATCTAGTGTTGTCGGCTTATTGGAATAAACGAACGATTTAACGTAACACCAGAAAAAGTAATCTGAAGTCGTTACGTCGCATGATCACGGTGGTTAGTTCACATCAGCATTTCATGAGATTGCACGACCGTCAAACTTTTCCATACGAATGTTAACAATTTCTACACGTATATTTTCCCATAATACAGTGTTAACCAATGCCCAACTCATTGATAAACTCTGTAAATAAAGGAGCAAATTATATGTAGCTGTAGTAAGCTCTCGCAGATCTACAGCAATCCCGCAGAATGATTGACGGATATTCCGGTAGTGAACAAGCCAGAGAAGCGAGAAAAAGTTGACGACCGTCTCCAAGGATGCGTCGCATTTCGGGCGCGAGGCTGTGTCATACAACATAAAAGAAGAAGAAGAAGAAGAAGAAGAAGAAGAAGAAGAAGTCGGGTTGGTCTCGTGGATCGAGGATGACTTCGGGTCCGCCCCCGTCCCAGCTCTAAATTTACACGCGACCACCTAGAGGTATTTCAGCCGATTGAGGGATGCCATTCAAGTAGTTTCAATTAGTACGTTTCGTCGAAGGAGCGCGAAGCCGGTCCGAGAAACATGCGTGGGGGAGAGAAAGGGAGAGAGAGAAATGACGAAGCCATGGTGTCGTCGTCACGGGAACAAAATGTGACCACCCTGCCTATAGAAGGAATTGGTGGAAATTAAAAGAAACCCGCGTCGATTGGACGGGAAGGGAAATCGACGGGGCAGAAGGGCCGAGAAGTCACCAGGGAGCGAGACACAATTGACGCGAAAGGGGACGCTAAGCGACGCGACGCTCGGTGACGGTCGGCGACGCGCAACCAAGCGAATTTCCATAATTTCCAATTAGTAATCAGTCGGTGGCTGCACCTATATTGCCTTCACCTCATCACCGTCGCTGCCAACTCTCCGCCACACGGCAGAACTATTCGCCTGGATACGCAGCGTGCGTTAACGCGCGCGCTCGCGCGGCCGCACACGCGTCACGTAGGCATGCACGAACACACGCAGTGGACAGGCTCGTGCGTGTGGGTGAACGACGACGGTGGCGGGCCGTGCCTGATCAGTGTGCCACTTTCACTGCCTCGTATTTGGGTCATCGCATCCACTTTAACGGCTCCTCACCTCCCTCTCGCTTGCACTCCTCTCGAGGGGGTTGGAAAGGGGCACGGTGTGTTGTTGTTAGCGGTTCTGTTACACCTACATCCTACGCTCTATCCTTCTTTCGTTCCTTCGTCCGCTCACCGTAATCTGGACCTCTTCGAGAACTATCGAGAACCATTATGTCGCGTTAAGGGGGGACTCTCCTGGAACTGGCCCGGAACATCGATTTTTCAGTTGGATTTTTAAAAACAGAAAACCTTAAGAATCTTCTCTTAATATTTTCTACTGAAATCGTAGTTGAAATGAAGTTGTGACTAGACTGTGCATCTTTATGCGAAATATTTGGTTATTGCATGTGAAACGGACGATTTTCGAATGCTGATCTTGTAAAACGTTCCGATCAAGGAATGCTATTAAGTGTACAAATTCATTTGTAGTCCTCGTAATATTCATTTGCTACTTTGTTTTGTTCCCAATCGTTTACTGGGATCATCAGTCACCTGTAAAAAGGTACAACTCTATGGAATATAATGGGATTATTCTCGAGACTTGAGTATGTTTTGTTGGTTGTTTGTACATGAACACCAAATGCATGAAGACGAAGCCACGAATTAATTTGTACGCCTCAGATTACGGTTTATGCAAGTTTGAGGTACGAAGCTACTCAATTTTAATTTAGATGTCTAATTTTATTATGAAATAAAGTTTATTTTAACGTGAATCTATAGTCATGTAGAGTTTAAATTATAGAAAACATGCACGCAGAACTTAGTAAAGGCTTTCGAGTCTTCCGGGGATGAACTGCGCTAAGAATTATTTTTTCGATGTTTCATCACTCCTGGTGTGAATTGTCATGGATCTAAGTACCTACCAACACCGATTTCACAAGTTAAACTCCGTTTGCAATTCTTTACAGTTTCTAGTCCAAAGAATGCAGAATGTATAGTTAAAACAGTTTCGGAACTTTTCATATAAATTTTGTTTATTGCCATTAATGAATCATTTTCGAAATAATGTCCATTCGGTCTTTATATGGCCCTCAAACTGGGTGCTTCAATCTTCCGCATCAGAGTGTGGGCGGTTGCAGGAATTCAGTTCTTTTTCCGATTTTACCTCGATTTCTTCTTGTGTTTCGAAACGATACTTCAACACAAAAATAACGATTGGTCGGTCTCCTAACCATTCCGATTCGTTCGAATTTCGAGGTTACTTCCTGTTCTTTTAAAAACCTGTTGTCCGAACTGCAAACTAGAATACGAACATACAAACAGTATTATTGTATGCAACTACTTTTATACATTTATAACGAAAGTGAGTAGATGTATTTTTAAGCAGTAGACAGTTTAAAAATATTTATGTTAACCCTCTGCATTCGGAGTTATTTTAACTGGAATGCATTCCGGCCTAGAATATTTCCATTCCCTATGATTATTTCAAATTTCATGTATACGAAATTGGTATAATACCTCATACAATACCTAAATATTTAGTAATCGATTAGACACCGGTACATTTAATAATGTAAAGAATATTTTGAATAATAGTACAACAATTGAAGGGTTAATGTATTGGTTTCAGTTTGTTAACATTATTGAAAGAAGAAAAATTTTTTTGCTTGCTCCGTTTGGTTGTAATAGAGCCAAACAATTTCTATTTTGCACAAAAATCCGCAGTCTAATCACAATTAATGAAAGCAGCTGATAGAGTAACTGAACATCACTATTTTTCTATTATGTAGACATGCAAAATATAAAGTTTGTTTAAATCCTTTTGTACTTAACATATTTGCACAAATTCTCATATTGAGACTGTAAATAAATATATTAGCGAGCAAAAAATGGACACCCAGAGAAATTTTATAATATTTTTAGAGGATCATTAACAAGTTGTTGAAAGAGATGTAGTAAATGGGTACCCGGTTGGCTACACAAGGGTGAAACGCAGTGCTACTCTACATTATATGGAATTACACTTTTTTCCATATTTATTTAACGTCGCTCTCAACTCTTTTTGCTAATGTTACTTCACGTCGGGACCTACAGTTTATTAAGATGAGTTCCCCGAACTACCTTGTAAACTGCAGTATTAAAAATGGCACATGGAATATTTCCAGATGTGTCGGCGGCGGAATCGGACTAGGGTAAGCTATACAATGATTTGCACCCTAAGCCAAAATCGTAATTAAAATCTTTTTTTTAATATTTAAACGAGCATAGCTTGCTATTATTACAAGCTAATAGAGATTTTTTAATAAAATAGTAAAAAATCTTTTATTGTAAAATACATTCAGTGGATAACAATCGAAAGACAAATATTACAGTCATTGGCACAGTAAAACGTAAACGTTAAACAGGATATATGTTTTATAATTAAATATATACCACTGATTACATCTGTAGTACAGTCCGAAATTAAGTTATAAAGTGACAAAGTATTCTTACTCGTAACGAAAATTTTAATAAAACACTATTTACACATTGCACTGTGGTCATTCGTCGGTCTTACTGGATGTATCAGCGTTGCTAACAGTCATATGTGGATCTTCTGTTATGAAAACTTACAACGTTGCTTTGAAATATAAGTAAGAAGATATATATATATATATATATATATATATATATATATATATATATATATATGATTAATTAATGTTTGACAACATCAAATAAAAAACGCTCAGTATAATGTGTTTTTCAATAAAAAATAATGCGTAATTAGCTTATTTATTTAAATTTATAGTGTAAAAATATGATTCGACACTCTAAACACATAAATTTGCTTTGTTTTTCTGATTAAACATATGTGTATCTGAGAGACACAGTGCGACTATACTTGTCGGGCAGAAACCACAAATACCGGAAGGTTAAATCAAAAGTGCCAATAACTACTGCAGTGCAGACTAAAACATATTATAAAATAATCTCTTTCGAATAATACATGTTAGAATATACTTTTTGTTTAACTTGTTAGTCAGTTATTTTTATAAATTTTTATGTAGTTGTTGAATCAGTTGTTTTCCTTATTAAAACCATTGTATAATAATTGGAAGTTCGAATCTCATAGTTTTCTTATATATACTGTAATTATGTTATTATAATTTTTGATAAAATGCACAGGTATATAAGGTATCTAACGTTACAAATATATATTGCGAGCAAAAGTAATATTAATATTTTATTTAATTGATAAAATAAGAAGTATACTAATTATACTTATCATTTTGTTGTTAAAGAAGTAGGTACAAGCGGATTTTGTTTTCTTTATTTTTTTTTAATAATTCTGCAGCTTCTTGACTTAATTGTTTGATTTTCTTCTTGTAAGATCTTATTCTCGTGGATGAAATATGTGGATTCGATGTTAATAATAATTTGTGAAATGTATCTTCATTTGTAGTAATTCTAGAAATTTTCCGAGTATTTTGGTTGTAATTTTTTTAAAAATCTTTATGTCTTGTTTCTTGAGCCTCTTCAGATAATTAGTCAATCGGAAGTAGTGCGTGCTTTATTATCTCCTTTTCATAAATTGATAATTTATTATTCACTGACTGATACAGTTAGACATTGGGAAAAGGCATAATATGTATAAACATACGCCTTTCGGATGTTTAGAATCTTTAAGAGGTCTCGGGTTGCCTCGTGCTCAGCAACAACCAACGCGCGGCGTCCGTACTCGCCGCAACATTATCAGCCTTAAATAACTATAAATTGTAAAGTATCTCGAAGTAGGAAATGATTCTTGTATTGTTATTTAATGAAAGTTGTACTGAAAATATTGCTCTTTGTTAGAGCCTGGGATGTTTTGGGACAAAAAAGATATCCTTTGACAAATATTGAAAATTTTTTTAATCTGTCATGTATCATTCAGCTTTATTTTCTAAATACATTATTATTAGTTATTACTAAAAAAATACATGATTTCTTATTAGGAAGGGATGCTCTATATCATACAAAAAATACTAAGAGAAAATATGGGACGAAACGATAAGGACATCGCAAAAAACTTAAGTAATTTTGCCTGGTAAAACATGTTATTTTCAAAACGCTCAACTTTGAATGATCATAGTAACTAAAGTATTTATTCAATTTCATTAATTTCTTTATTTTCGAGGTCCATACACGCTTACAAAGCAGTACAAATTCATTAGTTTTCAATTTTAACTTATTTCAATCAATTTTCAATTACTTTTAGTTAGATATAGTAATTTTTATATTTTTACATAGTAATTTTTAGTAATTTTAGTTAGATCAATTTTCAATTAGTTTTCAATGTTAACAACTTAGGAATTCACTTCTCCTCCACCATAGACTTTTCCAACCATTTTTATAACATTGTCAACTCCGCTTCAAGAATGCTCGGTTTCATACTTCGTTTTTCCACAGACTTTCATTCAATCCATACACTTAGGTTGCTATATATTACCCTTGTTCGTCCCCAGTTAGAATATGCTTCAGTTGTTTGGTCTCCGAATAGCTTAAAATACGAAATCATGTTAGAGAGAATACAGCATAAATTTCTTAGGTTTTGTTCTTATAAGATTAATAATCCTATGTCAATCTTTGATCATGATTACTCCACAATATTAAACATAGTCAACCTGGAAACATTGTCTGCTCGAAGAAGAGTATCCGACCAGAGCTTTATTTTTAACTTAATTAATAACCATATAGATTGTCCCTCTCTCCTTATGAAGATCAATTTTTATGCACCTGAACGTGCTTTGAGATCTCGAGCAGGTTTTCAAACACTTAAATGCAAATCCATATATGGATTAATAAATCCTATAAATCGAATTATTGCGAACTCCAACACTCTATATAATAGTAATGATTATTTTAATGGATCGTTTCACATCTTAAAAACAAAAAAAAATTACGCATGATTAACTTATAATATCAATTCGTCTATACCAACAGTTTTTTTATGCATGTCCTTTCATAGTAATTTATATTAAGTCTTTGTTGTATTGTAAACATTTGTATAAATGGACCTTGGTCCGTTCATAATAAATAAATAAATAATAATAATAATAATAATAATAATAATAATTTCAAAAAGTCAACTTTTTGGTCGAATGTCCCTAAATTTTTCGATTCGGACCAATTGTGCAGCAATAGTACGGTTTATCCTATAATTTTCCTGGGGGAAGAACGTCGAATGGAACAATGTTTCACGCGCTTGTAGGTGCACAATTTCGGTATGGTCATTTTCGGTCCTATTTCGTGGCACGAGCTAGGTTCCACCGTACTCTACAGTCCGTCCAGCGGGTTCGCGGTGAGGCTAGGAAGGCGAGTCGTACCCGCGGGTCGCAGATTTGTAGTCTGTCGGCGAATCGACAAAACAGCGTCATCGACGAGCGACGGATAAGAAACGCAGCGGCTCGTGCCGTGGCGAACCTTTTACGAATTGGTGAGCCTGCCCTCGGCTGCTCGCCGGTAGGAGCCTAGCTAGTTTTCAGCTCGAGAGACACGGAGAGCCGCGGACTCGCGAGTCGACACACACAGACGCGCACACACCATACTTACATACATACAGACGCAGACACACAACTAAGCCGTCACGCCGGTGGTGCCGGCGCAGATTGTGGTTCTCCCATTTACCCAGTTCCCCTCGCGCTCGCGCGCACCAACGTACACGGGTTATGTAACCAAGTGAAAGTGGCACAAGCACCGAGCGCGCACACCGAGAGGACCGACATCGGCATCGGCTTCGACTCGCGCGAACAACCACCATCCACCATCCGCTGTGTGCCTACAAACCCACCTCCAGCACCCATCCGACCAGATACGATCCTGTTCCACGGCTCCGATAATAATCCTCGCTTCCTAAAGAGTATCGCTGAAGACTCGATTCGATTCGGGAATAACAATCGCGCGCCACTCTCGAAAGGCCGCTGTCGCGTGCACGTGACTTCCATCCTTTCAGCCTTTCTTGCGCTTAACATTTTTCGTCTCTTTTAACTCGTTTTCTTGTTCTTTCTTAACTCGTTCGCTGCCAGCCGTCACATATGCGTGACACGTTGGTTTGTTATCAGAGCCCGTCGTCACATATATGTGACAGACGTTTTTCGTCAATTTATGAAGACATGTTGAAACCCGTGGTATTTTTAAAAAGAATTGTTATGTTCTGAAACAGTGAAATATACGAAGATACAGCCCAGCGACACATGTATGTGTGTCAGTTTAAAAGAATGTTTATTTTATGGTCGTAGAATATTCTAACTCTAAATATAAATAAAAATCAAATGCGAACCAGAACGACTGGATCGATGTGTCTAATTTCTTTTTTAAAGTGTTCGCAATAGTCCGAATAAGGTTTTTAGGGAAAGAAAAATTGCAAATTATCCGGAAAAATGGAAAATTCGGGGAGAACTAAAATTGAATTTTTTAATCATATTTCAATACAACAAAAAAACCGAACGTCACAGCTTTTAATCAGTATTTCAATAGAAATTTGCGTTGTCGGACAGAAGTTTGGACAAAACAATGTCTGTAGGGTCAGCTAATTCCAAATATAAATTGTCGTATAATCCCGAATAAAATCGTGGGCTGTGGTGGACATTTTTCCATGAGACTCTGGTAGGTTCACCATATAATTGTTACAGTAACATTTCAAAGGGACCCCCTATCGCATGGTCTAACTGATAATCAATTTGGTTTTGAGAGCACTATTCAGCCTCTTACACTTATCTTATTTTATTCTTTTTAAGAAATACATTCAAAAACATTTTTTGTTGGTGCACAGTTTGGTAGACATGATAACACTACACAACTTTTTTACAGAACAACGTTTGTTGTTCTTGAGATGTTTCATGAGAATGTTGACGTTTCTTCAAGGGCTTATTTCACCTCTTTTAATGCGAGAAGTAACGGCGATAAAATAGGTTTGTATTAGGCATAACTTATTCTACTTGTGTGCGAAGTAGAATAATCTTTTCAATTTACAGGTTTAACGATTGACAGAAATTAGAGTACACGAGTACGTGGTTATCTTGATGCTCCGGGTCGGAATAGACCCAGGCACCGCTGTCGAAGGGTTGAAACGATTATTTACGTCGTTCGCAACTGAGAAAAGAATTTGTCAGGCGTATGCAAAAGAGTGTTGGACTTTTCCTTCAATTTTCTTTTATTTATACGCGTCACGCGTGAAAAGACTGCAACCTGTGCATACAACCTTATTGGAACGGTACATTTCATTCCGATTAAGTGAAAGATACGTCAGAATGTCTCGAAGAATGAAGAATATGAACGGCAATCAACATGTAACGGATGAAATTCGATAAACATTATGTTCAGAATCGAAGTATCATCATCGTGTCAAAAGATCGTGTAAAAAAGCTTTCAGGAAATGTCTACGGAAAACGATGGAATTGTACAATGAACGTACACCGGCGAACGAGTTGTCGCCCGTTCTTTCTGCACCTGTTGACTGAATATCGTTCGCGATCTGCGCGGCCGTATTTGCATGTCGATCGATAATTAAATATTCTGAATAATCAAGTAGTTTTTCAAAATGAATAGCTCGGATGCCTTTCATAAAATTCCTGGCAACGGCTGTGGGGACCTCTCTCGTTGTAACATTACACGTTATTACACATTCGCGCGTATTATACGTTCCTCGAACGTTTACGTTTACATTACGTCTGCGGGCAGCGCTCTTCCGATAGCCTTGTATCGCCGTCAGCAGCGAAAGGGTTAAAAAATTGTTTTAAGTATACGGTTGTGAGAGCCACCGAGTTCTGTCGCCATTGTAAATTCACTTCTGAACGGAATCCTTGAAGATTGGTTCCTGATATTCCTACTGGACCCCGAAGAGAAACGAATATCGTCGAAAGCGATCATTATCTTTGATAATGATCTGTGAAATCTTTGATCGACCAGTCGAAACCGAACACCACTGGTTACTCGACGTTCATGACCGGTGTTCCACGCATCCTCCGGCTATCAATCATACTTCTCATCCAGCTCCTCGCTGGTGTATCTCGGAACGTGTTCCAGCGGTTTCATCTGACAATTTATTACTCTTTATTTATTGTACCCTCCTCGTTGCAAATAAGTTGAGCGGCGCGAGAGCAATTTATCATTATTATTATTGCACTCGGTAACAAAGACGTCGTTAAAAGTTATGTCAGTCCATTAACTGATCGTTTCTGTCGCACGGTAGTTAGGATAAAGTGATCGTCGAAAGTTCGACTATTCTCAGAATAGGATAATTCGCATCAACTCCTTTTTATCTCCGTTCGGGAGACTCTTCGATCCCCAGAATCCAATGAGAATGCCATATACGGATCGCCTATGCTGAACGCTTCTTTCGGTTCGCAGGTAAATCCGAAAACAGAGCGATTCGAGAACGGGAAAATCAGGTTCTCGAAGGATTACCGGAATAGCAAAAACAAAGCATCGCCATTTAGCAACTAGCTACAGACCGAACGACGATAATAGCACAATCGTCGTGTCTATTGTTTATCATTGGACACAATGAAACTTCTTTTTCCTAGCCGGTCGACTCGTTATCCTCCGGCCGGGACCGTGAAAGTATCAATCGGACGTCGAATCATTATCGCCCACGTAGATCCCGATAACCCTAGAACCGTTTGTTCTTTAAAGCTGTCTATTATTTTGTTATCTCTCTCGCCTCTTACTAGATGCTGTTACGAGGTCGTCTTATCGGACACGTCTATAAATACCGAACAATTACAATAACGATTACTTACACTGTTTAACTGCGGTTTATTACTTTCTAGTCAACCGTATTCGGCTACTCACTGCTAGGAATTGCAATTCCGCAAAGTGGGATCCGCGTCATTTTTTGGTCCCGCATTTCTTAAATACAATATTCGATCCATAAATGTCCAAAGGGCTGACCTGTAAATGCCCCAGATCTATCCCCACTACTGCGGAGTGTACCCCATTGAGGTGCCGTGAAGCTCGAGAGGCCTCGATCGCCGAGAAATATGACACCATATGCGGCTCGGATATATCGGTGAGCCCGCCTAATCAGAATTTCCAGCTTCTCTATTTTTCATTATTTTTTGATGGGACTTCGATGACCATATTTGTGGCATTTTTCTAATAAAAATCATACCAAATATGATATAATTCCGATGATATATACTTGTGTAATAGGCAATTAAAGTTTCGAACGCAAGCAAGATCGACTGCGACTCTCTGCGTCTCTTTCTTTCCTATACGCTATCCTTCTTCGCACCCGAAACTTTAATTGTCTATTACACAAGTAAATATCATCGTAGTTATATCATATTTGTTATGATTTTAATTAGAAAAATATGCCACAAATATGGTCACCGAAGTCCCATCAACAAATAATGAAAAATAAACAAGTTGGAAATTTGGATTAGCTATGTTTACGTTAGCTGTTCTTCTGTATGTTCGGCAAAAGTCAACGAATACTGTCCCTGGCGCATAAATGTGCCTCGGTAGACCCGTGCTGCTGGCTTATATGGATAAAATATGGATAAAAAACAAAATTTGCGGGACTACGCGTATAAACAAAATTTCGCGAATGACGACGCGCAAGATGAACTATTTCGATGTTTATTCGAAGATATATGTATAAGACTATTATATTATATATTTAATATTATTATACACAGAGATATATACGTATATCACATATACATATATGTACATATTACAATCGCAGTTCCGAAAAGAGATTTATTTTCATTTAAATTTATGTAGATTTAGATTTTATTTTTATTTCATTCATAAATTTTGACTAATACGATTAATGATAATTATCTGATTAAGTGCAATTTGTTTCTTTATTAAATATACATATATTAGATTGAAGAACTAAATTGATTGAAGACCCCGCGTGATTGAAATAAATCCCACACCAATCCCGCTGGATTGAAAATGGCGCGGGATTGCAAACCCTACTCGCTGCATACCTATGGACTATAAAACTGCATCACGGTCTGTCAATGTTACGGTTAGTTGTACACGATATTCAGCCGGGATCAAAATCAGTCTTATTCAAACAAACGCAGACTTGTTAATAACATTGCACAGCTTTATTATAATGTACACGTGTGTTTTATTTCGAGACAGAGAAGAGAGAAGAGTATAAAAAGGAATAGAAAGAGGCTAGCTCAGACTGTTGAGTGGACGTGGTGAATTCAAAATATAGAATTTATTTCTTAATAGCCAACGTACTATTCAAGAGAATTTGCAAATTGTAGAGACGTGTCGTTGCGACTGTGTTCATTCTCAAATTTAATTTCTGCGTTACCGGTTGTAAACTTCTCATCTTTTATTATCGTTATTCATTTTACCGCGATCAAGAGGAAGATCAAAATTTTACACGTTGACTGTATTATCATCCCCCAATAATCCCGCGAAATCAAAATAACTTGATCACACTAATTAATATTTCAGAATTCAACTTTATCTCACAGGGATTACCTCTTGAGCTTTTTTAGATCGTGCAAATATTAATAACATTCGGTTCAAGCAACTATATTATGAACAAAATCAATTTTAAAAGATACACGAATAGTTTTATGTCCCACATAAACTGACGTACAATGACCGATGTGACAGTCGACGTATTAAATTAAGTGAAACCTACAATTTCGATTTTCAAAAAAATTTGGATGCTTTGTGGATCTTGCTAGAAAAGTATGACGTAAGGTCAGATAGGAAAATTGTTTCTTCAACACTAAACCTACCACCGCCGGTCAAAATGATCAGTTCCAGATTTATTATTTTACAATTATTGAAATAATAAAAATGATTTTGTAAAAGTTGATTGTATGAATATCTTTAGCAGAGCACGTATTATAATAAGAGCCGCACAAAGTCTGAATAAAATCAATCTTGTCGTTTTTATAAGGGAAGATTTACCAGTAACTTTTAACCCTTCTAGTGCCGGAGGCCAATATATCGGCTCTTGCTGCACTGGCGAGAAGTGCCAGAGCCGATACATCGGCCCGAGCCTTATTAGCACTTTACTATTCGCATTGCGGGAGAACTCAATCGCAAAATAAATTTATAATACGTTATAAATGGTCTAATTATTATTATTATTTACTTTCTTTATGATCTTTTATACCTTTGTTATTTATATAATTTTCAATGTATATAGAAGAACTAGTGTCATTGTTTTGTTCTTTATTTCGCTTTTTGAATCATGTAAATATTGTTTCTCTTTTTCGCCTGGCACTAAAAGGGTTAAGGCTCTGTAGGTTTAGTGTTGAAGTCTTTGCTAGTTCTTGATATATGCAAATATGTAACTGATTTTATTATTCGGATTGGAATTGAATTTGCAGGGTCGACGGAAGTATCACACGAGTTTTCACCGTTTTGTTCTGAGTTCGGTTCCTGAAGCGTATTCTCGAGATCTAGGATCAATGCGTTGCGAGCTAGTCGCGACGAAAAGTGGACCAGCTTGCTGTGTGCAACAACAAACCCGTCTTTGCATTCCCGCTGGTGGCAGAAAAACGTTTCGTGGTCGCGAGAGTACGTAGCCAACCTCCAGTGTAAACAGACAGTGTCGTAATGCTTCTTAGCCGGTCTGACTCGATCAGCCATTGAGATAGACAGTGTACAGTGGGTTGAAAAAGTATTGTGTGTGTGTGTGTGGCGCACCTGATTTTTTTCGAATATTTTAGCGAACATATTAGACACGATATGATAACACCATGTGAAATTACAAACATTCTACACTTTTTAGAACAACGTAATTTTGTACTTGTAAATAATTATTTAATCTGATAGTCTAGAGTACAAACAAATCATTCCATTTTGCTCGTGTTATTTTTTTTTAAAGTTACCACTCTGATTTACTTGGCTTTTTTGTCTACAGGAAAGATTTACTATGAATATCATGTCTGAAAGCAGAGTTGTGCAGAAGTAATTGAATTACATCGTAATTCAGTTATATTGTAATTTATAATTCAGATCTTCATTCAATTAAATTCTAATGTAATTCGTAATTGCAATGGAGTACAATTATAAAATACATTTAATTTAATTGTAATTGAATTATGTAAAATGAAGTAATAGGCAAGAAAAGGTTGAAAAATCCATGTGAAGGTTTCAAACAGAAGGAATTTATTATTTATGACGTACAGCACACCTTCAATTATAATGTATTTCAGTTACACATTGTATTTAAATTATATTGTATTTCAATTACACATCTTATTAAAATACTTTGTAATTGAATTACAATGTAATTGAATTAGCACAACTCTGTTTGAAAGTGTAGCAGTGTATGAAGTAATTTTAATTCATTAAAAGATATCATCAACAGATGTGTTATCTGAATGTTTCGAATCACTGTTTAGTTAAAACTGGAGGAAACTTTCGCTTTTGGAAAGAAACAGAAGAACATATCTTACATTCCACGCCATCCCTGTGTGCAACAATTTTTCCTAAAACAGGTGTGCCAACACTTCTTTCAAAGCCTCAGCAGGGACCTCCATATTTTCCGTTTATCTTTCACAAGAATGTACTTTCGCTGTTTCTATTACTTTGAATTTTCATTCACCCTACTCTGTCTCTCGTTTTTTAAAACTTAATTCGCTTCTCATTCAAATGAAAGAAACCCTTAAGCGGCATAGTGATCAGTCGGATTGCGAAGCATCGTGTTGGAACCCTTTTAAAATTCTGTATAAATTCCCCGAGATACCTTCGAGTGTGTAATTTCAGTTAAAGAAACTTGATTAGCGTGCAGAAGTTTGGTTGTATACTAATTAAAAGGATTCGGATAACATTGAATAACAAGGAAAGAATGAATTTCTCATAAAGAAATCATATCCCCACTCTGCTGTAATACCCCACTCACAATTTACCACTTTTTGTACGATAAAAATTCTCTACCCAGCGACTCAAATTTGGAATCAACCCGAGAACGGTCCTCACATACGAGACACATGCAACAAATACTATTGAATTCCTTAAGGAAATCAACCACCTCCACAAAATTTAAAAGCACCATAGAAGTTCGTCGCTAATGACCTAAATATAGATGCGACGTTAAACTTTAAATAAAAAAGAAAAAATAAAGAAAATGATCGTGTCAAATTGAAACGTGTCGAACTGGTTGACTATCGATGTGATCCAAAGATCTGTCGTGATTCCTGTGACATAGTCGAAACGTTTTCCCAAAAACACAGTGGCCTTGTAGAAATTTCAAGTACCGTTGATTTTGCAGCTACCGTTGGACGGCTGAGAGCGAAAGGAATTCGCTGTTTTGTCGAGAGAACGTAAGAAAAAGGGAAAGGGCGATTAGCCGATTAGATATGCATTACGATCGGTCCGAGACGGTGCGCGGACACGGTTCGCCATTTTGTACAGTTCGGTCGTGAGACGTCCTTCCTAGATCCACGCGGATCTAAGCTGGATCCCTGGAAGATCGGCGAGTAAATGCTACCGGGAAGGTTACTAAGCGCTCTGGAATGTTTCACCGCGGACGTTGAATGTTTTATAGACAGTGAAAATGGCGCCAACCAGCCTACTATCTGCGCACGCCGATATCCTGATTGTTATTATCTACCAATAAGATGCTTATCGTTTGATAAACGACAGAATGGATTTTCGAAGCTGCACGCTGAAGCCGTGTTCAGCATAATCGCACCATCGTCGAACCGGTTGCGATGCTAGTGCCGTAACAATTAGAAACGAACTGTACAAGCCTGATGGTAAAGGTCGGCCGCCGTGGTTCGCGTATAGGATGCCTTCGAAACGCGTGTCTAGTTAATTGTCAGCTGATACGAAAACTGACGGTGTATGTATACGTCAGAGTTGTGCTCATATCGTGGAAGAAGAACGTCCTTTTCGAAGCTGTGCAAAATAGGAGTCATCCACATTATTTCTTTTCGACACTATCCAAACTTTCGAGGAAACCTTGTTATTTTTCCACTCCTTTCAACATATTTCAATTGAAATTCAAGGTCAGATCTTAACAATAAAACTACCGAGCCTCTAAACGAGATTAGTGTATACTCCTTTACAATAATAACAAGATTGAATTTTTAAAAATTTATTTTACGTAGCTCTCAACTGTTTGCTGTGAGGTTATTTCGCGACGGGATCTACAGTTCATTAAGGTGGGAAGATTGAATTTATTCAGATTCCAAAGCATTTTGTGGTAAGAAGTGCTTGAAACAAGAAGTATACTAAACAATTTCTCAAGCAAAAATTTCTATAACTTCATGAAATCCGCACTTTTGATGGACTCGGCGGTTGTAATGTTAAAGATTAAACCATACACGATGATGTAACGATGGGTGAGTATAATTTAAGATAGAGTAAAGATCAAGAGAATTTAGAATATTGAATTTACTGTTTTCAACGTATTACAATTATTAAAAGATGAAAGAATTTTTACGTGCCCCCCCCCTTCTGGAAATTAATGAACAAAGATCCGCAGACTAATCCGGAAAATAACCGTTTGCAGTTGGAGCTATTTTTACTCGAAAATTTAACATTTCTGCCGATCTAGAACGGTTCCATTCTATATGTGTATATCATTTTATATGAATATGAAATTGATATAACAACTCGTAGAATACTTAAATGTTTAATAATTGGTTTTGAATAATTTTGAATAGTTTGAATAATGGTGTGCCAATTTTGAACGGCGATTCTCTGAGAGATTCACTCGACTGCTAAGGGATAAACTGGTAGATTTTGATGGTATTTTTTCCATGAGAACGCTTCTGCATTTTAAAATCGTAAATAATAATCTTAATGATTGGACTGGTTCGAATGATTGTCCGGTTTATTCGGTCCCTGGGCAATTCGAGTTGTCTCGAAGGGAAGAAAAGGTGGTACAGCGAGCACACCCTGGTCGTTCCTGAGCAACGTCGTCGCGGCGAACGGCGCCGTGTCGAGACACCGCGGCCTATGAACTCCGTTTCAACCGGTTATATAACGGCTTAATTACTCTGCCCCATTTTCATGAGGCATTGTCTCGATGGGGCACTTACTTTCGAACCTCGCGCCTCGGACGAGGCGTGCAGCAGCGGTTTAGACGCTTAGAAGAGACTGCGGGCTCTCCACGAGCACGGTTAACCGCAGCCGAGTGGCTTCTTGCGCAAGAGCCCTCTCGCTTTTTTGCCTTTTCGCTGGAACCTTTTGCCGAAGTTGCCGGAAGTGAGGCACCGCTGATTTCGTGGCCCCGTCGCGTTTCACCCTTTGCGACCCCGAACCGCTTCGTGACGCGCCCACGGGAATCGAGACGTTGTTGAAATCGGAATAGCAAAACAGCTACTCGATTTATTAGGTGTTCCGGTTAGACGTCAGGCCTCTCTATCTATACGTGACTATAAACACAAGTCAAGTTCAAGTTATTTGAAAAGTTAGTAGGGTGACCCGTCCAATGAATGAACACTTAATCTGCACGTTCGTTAAAATTAGTATTTAAACGCTAAACCCATTCTCGTTACGAATACGAAAATAGCTGCTGGATTTGTTAGATGTTCCGGGTAGACTTCAGGCCTCTCTATACATGACTATAAACACAAGTAAAGTTCAGTTATTGGAAAAGTTAGTAGGGTGACCCGTCCAATGAATGAACACTTAAGCTGCACGTTCGTTAAAATTAGTATTTAAACGCTAAATTTCTCATTCTCGTTACAAAATAGTTCAAGAAATATATCTCGACTCCTCTTCAAACTTGAAACTTCTACTTGTGCATAATACAGCGGCGTGGAAAACCGAAGACACTTTTTGGTCCACAATATTACAAATTGAAAATTTAGAAAAAATTCGTCTTGGTTGGAATTCCAAGGGACAAAATTACAATGTAATACGCTGTCCTTTTCTACATACAGCATGGTCGTAAAGGAATAGAAGAATCATAGGATCTAAGGTTTCTGAATGGGAGAATTTTGTTTGAAATAGAAAGACTTAACCCTCCAACAGCGAAGCCCGAGTTTATCTTGACGCAGGATATCAAAAGTCTCATTCAATTAGTCAGTTTCTGGCGAATAAATTGAATATTATATCTGCTGCGTTAGCAACGATAAAAAATTGACGTGCTTACATGGATTGCCCTTAAAAATGTGTTTTAATATAATTATAAAAATTATACGCTGTCCGAGGGTCAAATACTTTGGTAGTAAAATATAAGAAAACTGGAATCGACTTGGCCTGTGCACAATTCGACTGTGCAAAAGAAAGAAGCACCCGGCCATATTTAATATTAGATGATCGCATAAATTCGTTCCTGATTTCCATAAATGTCGCAAACTGTGTTGCATGGCGTAGTGTAAAAAAATAATATAGTCATCATTCTTTTCTAATTCTACAATTAGAAAAGAATTGTGACTATATCATTTTTTTATTAATCATAATTGACGAATAAAACTGTACTCTTTAAAATTTAACCATTGCAATCATCTGATAGAAAAGCGTAAAAAATCCAATAAGAACACAGTAGGTGTTAAAAAAGGATTCCGCCGTTTAATTGAATAGTTCTAAGGATATGTGTTATTTCGGATTATCTAATACTTTAAACGCAATAAATCAATCAGTATACAATACAGTTTCTACATAAAGATATTGTTTGTCATTATATCTTCTAATTATACTATGTTCTTGTTTCTTTTGCACAGTAGTGTATATGTGATTCCATAGATTCTCGAAAAAGTCCTCAACATAGAAACAAAACGACAGAAAGAGGGAATCGACGCGTTCTATGGAATCGCGTCAACAAACTACCTATCGCGAATTAGCCTAATGCTATTTTTCTTCGTCTTGCGAAACTGATGTAGCTCGCAGTGGCATCGATCGGCACTGCAAAGTTCATTAGAATAGAACGCGCCTTCGTGACAGGATGTATTGTGGTTAGCTGAATACAATTAACCACAATTCGTCATATCCTCCGCCTATTGGGATTCGCATAAATTCCCTGGAAAATCTGTAGCGTCGGTGGTGAGCAGACGTGGGTGGAATTGACTCAGACGTCGTCCGTCACTGACAGGAGGGATTTTTCTGCGGGAAAGTCTCTCGCATCCTCTCGGGCCAACCACTTCCTGCGAAACACTGGGTGTATTATGTAGCGAGCTTGTCTAACGCTCTTTATTCGACGTGACCCACAATGCGTTGAAACTCGTTTTCTCAACAAAATTCCGCTACCCGAACATTATCGGTGACACGAAAAAATGTTTCAGACGAAAGTTGCAATATATACAGCGTACGCAAGCTATAAAAGTCTTGTTTGTTCCATTAACAAAAGAGTTTCCATTTTGATGATGACTTAGTAGCAACAAACAAAATTGTCGTTCTTATATGTGATTACTCTTTTTAATTGAAAAGTGAAACTTCAAAAATGTTCTATAGATTTAGTGATTTATCTTCACAACTGAAATAACGAACACATTTTAGTCACTGATATTTTTCACCGTAAAAACTTCTACATAAACACTGACGGTTTTCAATGCGAACATGACAGTTGATTTTTTGACTTTTGTCTATCGTCACCGTACCGTCTAACGGATCGGAACCACGAACTTGGCTAGCCTGTTAAACTAAAACTAAACTGTTAACATATCCGATTTTTTTTACAGCGGCGTCATTCCCCCAGTATCGTTAAACGGCCGAGCTGGATTTCATAGAGAAGCCGACTGGGTAATCCGGTCGGCAAGAATTTTTCCCTGGCCGGATTAGAATTTTTAATTCGCGGAAAACTCGTTTCGAAAGAGGCGCACCGAGCTCGCGCCGTGCCGTTTACCCGATGGAATAATTCATCGTTTTGTTACGGATTCTGGTCGTAGGTATCCTTCGCGCAAGGACGAATCGTCGAGAACCATTCTCGGAGAGATCGGTAGACGCGTGCGTAACCATCGTTTCGACTATCCCCGATCGATATGTATTTTTCAAATCACGAAGAGGTTTACGATCGATGCCGCGCGACACATAGGTACCGTGCGCCGCGCCACGGTAATTGCAGGCCTCGGGGAGGGATAATGTTTAATTGACTCGGAGTCCGGCCATAATTAACGTGAATATCGGCCAGGATCGCACGGTGGAAAGAGAGGGCACGTATATGCACGTATTTATCTACGTGCGTACGCGCTTACGTGGATCGGCACTAAACGTAATTGCCGGAATTGCTCAATCCGGAATGTTGCCGCTAGATTTTACCCTACCGCACCCTGCTGTTTCATACGGCGAAGCGGTGTTTTTTTTCCGCCGTGTATCAATTAAACTCTATCGCGCCGATCATTTCGCAACCCACAGGAACTATCTTATTTTTATACATCTCGATCCATTTCGATGGAACTTCTACCGTCTAACCCTTTGCGGATGACGCACAGTGGTCCCAATCGAAGAAGAACTAGCTGTTCATTTGCTGAAATGAACTTTCTCATATCGACTCCTTTCAAATGTAAATAAATTTTCAGCAGTTTTGAATTTGTTAAGAATTGTAAGAGGAAAACCATTTTTCACCGTGAAAATGATTGGTCTTCTTATTGATATCCTGAAGAACCTATTTAGTAATTTGGTCTATGTGCATTTTATGTGTAAGAAGTTTGTGTATCTAAGAAGTATTGCTTATAATTAATATTCAGTTGATTAAGTAGAATCGTGAACATTTTATACATATAATTAACAATGAATACCATTTAAGTCCCAAGGGGGCCCATCTCCTTTCCAAGTGGAATGTTTCCAACATACTTTTGCCTGTATGATCATCAGATCAATATCACGTCCATAATTGTCCGTCAAAATAAGTTACTGTTATGTCAAGCGTCTCTGTATGTCCGTTATATGATTTTTTTAACGTAAGACGGTTAAATATTTACATTAAAATAGCAAAAAGAGTCATTATTTCAAGTGTTAACCCCTTGCCTTACAATATCGTGCCTGACTCGTGATGAAGATTCTGAACAGATTCTGATAAAAATGTATGTTAATAATTTTCTTTAAACCGAAATAAAATTCTGTTTTGGTTTTGTTAATGTAGAGCTATCGGAGAACGTAGAGACAATACAGTTCATATTAATTTTCTCCTTTTTCGGAAAGTATGATCTAGAAAAAAGTTCTAATCACTGAAACCGTCAAATAAATCATAGGTCAAAGGATTAAGGATTATTAATTTAATTCAAAATCTGATCAGCTAAGGTCAAAACCTGAAAGTTAAGAATAAAAAACATTTTCCACGAATCTCGAGGACATTACTATAGATAGAAAAATTATGTAATTATATAGAAAAGGTCTGCGTACTCCGATTTTGATGAAATTTTAATATGTTATGCAGCAACACTTTCTGAATAACTTTTTCCTTTCCCAATATCAGGGGGTCGCATTTAGTTTTTGAGATATTTGCAAAAAACTATCGCGAATACTGTATTGATTTTTTCGTATTCCTGCACGCTCCGCGACAACGTAAGCCTGTCCCGGTGCGGCGTTTATTTACATTTTCACGCTGCAGAGATGAGAGAATTTTTATTCAGACGACAGACTAATTAGGATAATCGAATTAATGCATTTTTTGAAGCAATTGCTGATACATTTCCAATTGCTAATGTTTAGTGTAATATTTAAAATTATAAATAAAAAGATGAATAAATATTAATTAAACCTTATTATTTTTTCGACAATATCACACACACCCACCCAGTGCTTAACACGCACTCGGTGTTTCTAAAAAGAAGGTTTTCACATTATACTATATAAAATCAACTGAGACCATATAGCATACATGTATTATATTGTCGCATTTGATTGTAAAACAAATTGGTATTGGTCTCAGTTGATTTTACATTGTATAATGTGAGAACCTTCTTTTTAGAAACACTGGGTGCGTTTTAAGCACTAGGTGGGTGTATGTAGTATTGTTGCTTCTCATCTCCACAATGTGTTTACAAACAAAAAATAAACAGATGCGGCCCCGGAACAGGTTTGCGTTGCCGCGGAGCATGCAGAAATACGAAAAATTCAATACAGTATTAGCAATAGTCTTTCGCAAATATCTTTAAAACTAAAAGCGACCCCCTATATTGGAAAAGAAAAAATCGTTCAAAATGTCGAAATCTATAATATATTAAATTTTCATCAAAATCGGAGTACGCAGAGCTTTTCTATATAATTACCAAAAATTGTGTAAATGACAAAGTAGTGAGTCTTTTCATAAGAAATACACCTGTGAAGACAGATTTCAAGTATTACCATTTGTTGAAATAATATGTTCAATATCATTTATTATTCACGTGTTATCGCAATTTTTCCAGGCATTTCCGGTGCTGTAACCAAAAAGTGTTCCCAACAAAAAATAATCAGTAACTACTCTTCTATAAAATAAAATGAAGAAATTTGTTTTATTAAATAAAAAATTTAAGTGCAGACGAATCCAATGACGTACTTTACTATAAGTTTCAGTAATGGAACAATGTTTTCGTTGGAAAAGAATATGAGATACCTCGTCTTATATCGAAAGAAAATTGTAGTAGCCACCCGCTTATCCCTCTCCGTGTTGCAATCGTGTTCCCCGAATTATGCGATGTAAACAAGGAAAATCAGAGTGAATAGTAACTTGTTGCCGCAGCACTCTACCCAGTCAGCAAATCTATCGAACCGCTTATTTGTCTGTATTCGTTCGCAAAGGGTGAATACTGGCCCACCTGTTGCGACGACCGAGCACCGTGAAACGTATCGCTCGCGCAGGCGTAAGTGGCACCGCGAATTACTCATAATATAGATGAAAACGAACGACTAGAAAACTGTGTGTTTTCGTCGTGATTCATACGCTATATCGAAACCTTTACTGTTCGCCAGCACGCGATGTTCGAGGGCTCTACGTGCTGTCATCATTGAATACGTGATTCCGTCTGTCCATCCTGTTGTTGATTTTCTATACACTTGTGACAGAAGTAGGTAGGTGAAATAGTGAAAAATGTAAAACAAAATACTGTCATATTTTCTACAACTAAATCCAATTAATTTCTCAATTTGAAACACCGATTCTAAAACTCTTAACTCCATGTAATTTTTATTGTACGTGAATCTTATTTAGTTTCAACTGTATTATCAGTACTTTCTTATCAATTACTTTTTCCGTGTAGGAACAGTAGATCCTCAATCATCCGATCCTTCGATTTATAAATTCATCTGTAATCCTACACTTCAACGAAATAATTCTTTTTTTTACTATCACCATCCTCGTGCTCTTCTAATTACTTTCGATCGGCAAGGTTTTACTGTACTCAAAAGCTGCATAAATTATTATTATCATCCCTATCTATTGTTAGAAATATGACCACGTTACACGTGTCTTTAACACGTTCAACACCGCGTGAACTTTTTAGCGTTTTATATAATACACGTGTCGTTATTTCACTCGTATAAACGATCACAGTTATTAACAATTCTTACTTGATAATGAAATTTGCACCTTACACTATAATTTAGTTCACCTCAGAACTAATGAATTGATACATTCAATGCTAAACGATAAACATTTTTAAACAAGTCAATAGCGTCTGTCACCGGTGACAGCCATCGCCGCGTCAGCCAAACTATGACTGAACTGTTGGAATTTATGCAAAACTTACGGAAAACAATTGCAAAGAATAGCAGTTCGATGGAAATGTGTTTCTTATCTAAAGAATTTCATTGCTTTATTATTAACGTAACAAGAATGTGTCTATCCAAATTCTTAGAAAGGTTTAAAATAATACATATCCTCAGGTTCCGTCATTTTGACGTGTCTCTTACACCTATAGTAATTAGACTGCAGATTTTATGCATTTATGACAAAAAAAATGGATGGATGCAATTTAGTACAGTAAAAACATAAAGACGATTTAAGAACAAGCATATATTATTTTCAATTTAGTACAAGTGTTAAAGATAGGACGAAATTTTTATATGATTCCAACATCTTGTAATTGACGAAGAATATTTTTATTTTACATAAAGATCCGCAGTCTGGTGATAATATTTTTCCATTGCCCATTTTATGCACTGAAAAAATTGAACTATTTATATTAAACACTATTTACAAGATATTTCCTGTGTAGATTTACAACTAAAGAGGGAAAATACGACGCGTGACCAAGCATATTGTCTTTCTTGAGCAACGTTTACGTTTTCCTCCATAACATTTCTCAGAAACGGATCCTATTGCGCATAATTTACTCGTACACAAGAGAAACGTCGCAACTCGAAATTTTTCAGTATTCATTTTGTTGCAGTGAAATACTCGCCAGAGTATTAATAAAAACATTTTTCTGTTAATACATACTTATAAACCTAACACCATAGATAGCCGTATTAAGTTTTATTTGCTTTACTTGCTGCCACAACTAGTTAAACTGTCAAAGGACTTTGAAACGCTCTCCTTTTTTTGTATATTCTATACGAGACGTATACGTTCATATTCCTTTACGTTCTTGTATTTTATGATGTAAGCAGAGTTGGAGAAATATTTTATGTTAATAAAAATTTCGAATAAAGTAGGTTTAAAATCGTAGTGTACGATACGTGTACATTAGAATTGATTCGGTAAAATGTTCTTCCGATACCGTATGGAAGCGCAAAGAAACGTGGGGTATTGTATCTGTTCGTCCGTGAAACTGTCTCCTGTTGGGCATCATCGCATAGTCGAAAATCGGTTGTCCTGAGCCAAAGCTGGGCAATCTACTTTCGTTGACTGGTGAAATCTGTCGGAACTTTCTTTCGACGTGCTCCAGCCTAATCGTTGCGCGACGATATCGGCGAGGACGGGCGCGGGGGCACGATCAACCGGAAAACCGGAGAGTTCATTCGAAGGCGGGCCACGGACTCGGTGGCAAACGGTGCGCGTTTTCGGACGTACATAGTTGTCAGCGTCGCGGCGACGGGTGCAAGTTAATGGGCCGGTTTCCAGGTGAAAACGAGCCCTTTCCCAAACTGGAAGATCCGTGCACGTGTCACGCGGGTCGAGCCCAAGATCCCCGATCCCCCCGGTAGGGACGCTGTGAAGCGAGCCCACGGAGACCGCAGCGTCTGGTCTCCGCGGTGAAGGCAATCGTTGTGACTGGCTTGGCAGCGTTCACGATCCGTGACGCTCCGTGACTCGGGATCTAGGCCGATTGTATAATGCCGCGAACGTTTCACTAAAATCGTTAAATAACAGCCTACTTTAGTCGGATCGCTCGGTTCTCTGCTCGCTTGCCTTGCTTCGCCTTGCCTTGCCTTGCCTTGCCTTGCCTAGTCCGACTCTCTCTCTCCCTCTTCCCCTCCTCTACCCTAGAAATCGTCCTCTCTTTCTCGCTCCTTGTCTCTCGCTCTTTCTAACACTCTCTCTTTCGCTCTTTCTCTTCGACAAGGTACTACGCTCGGCCGCTTAGTCATCGTCCATCGGCCCGCTCTCTCGTCCTCTCTTCGCTGCTTCGTCGAATAAATCAATTTTCGCTTTCGGTATGCACGGCCCGTCATGTTCTGCTTGGACGGTGCCGGGTTTCGCGTATCCACGGCTCCTCGGCGACCATTTTTTAACAGATCCCCCCCGGAACATGACCGCAGATCACCCTCGTCCTCTCGAACTGTAAATCCGACGCGGATAACGGACGACTTATGCATGCGCATAATTCCCAGGCGAAAGAAAAACCGATCGGCCTTCCTCGCCCTTTAAAAATCCTCAGAGTCGATAAGACGCAACGATCGCCGCGTCTTGCCTGTCGTCCCAGATGTTATGAAATGATGCCAACGCTCCGAGATACCGTATTCCACCGCAAAAACTGGACGTTTCTTTGCATGCACGCGATATCTCTTTTTTTTTTTTTGTTTCGATCGACGCGTATTGTTATCCAGGCGTTTTTCCGTTTGCTAGATCGCCAATTTGCTTTTTTGTGGGTTAAATTGTACGGGGACGAACGTTACGCGAATTGTTTAAATCTTGCGTGTGTTCCAATAAAAAGTATCCACATGCTTTCAGTACTATGTTGGTAGTTTATAACACAAAATTCTTTTTTTAACCAAGCTTGGAAATTAATTTTTAATACAATCTATTTTACGTGAACTATATTTCATTAATATTCACCAAGTACGAGAATGTTACAAGTATCATTTTTATGATTAATTCTATCTTTCTCCTATGATTCTATCATAAGATAGGTTATTTCGATTTTTGTTTTACTGTTCCTAAAGGCACACAAAATAAAAACAACCTATTTAATAATATATTTATATTGTTTGCAATATGTTTTCAATATAAACTACGATAATGTATATGTAAGGTATATTTTTGTAAGCTCTCTCTATCTGTCATAAACATTTCTGTAACAGATCCGCAATAAATACTCTTGAAATATATTTTTCACAGTTATCATTTCCTTACATTTCCTCTTTTCCCCTTCTCTTATTAAATTGATTCAAACACTTGGGATACCAATATTAACAAACATTACATTATAATGAACACAAATATATTTCCGTATTTATTTGTATAACATGTGAAACATGGATAACCAACATTGACAGACGTGTTTTCCGCGGAAGCTCGTTTTGATCTGATCTTCTTTTTACAATTCGTTTGCAATTACAATTTTAGAATTCTTCTGTTCCGATATATAACTATATATATAGGGTTATTTGTTAATACACACATCTACATACACATCATTCGTACTTTAACCCTATAAATTGTTAGACATGAAATAAAGATACTAAATTCAGTTGATTTAAAAATCTCTTGTTTACCTGTACAATCAATTTAAAGGGATAGGTCACCGATCGAGCTCAACCCTCATTATACACAGTCATTGGCAAGGGGTTGGAGGTAACCCTTGTCCAAAAGAACCAATCGATCCTCGACCTGCGTCTGTGTTGATCGAGTGTGAGTTCGTCCACGTTTTTCTCTGGAAGTCGTCAGGAATCGGCGCGACGGCGATCGTCGGTTTCCACGCGGATAAACAACGGGTTACTTCACTCGTTAATTCGTTTCGCGAACCACGGATCCCTGAAATAAATGTTATTGCCAAAGATCTCGTGCGCAGCGAATCGTTGCTGCTCGCACGCCACGTAGACATCTATCATTTACAATTCCGCCACGATCGGGCTTATCGATACTTGCACGGCCGTGTTACGTAACCGGCAATTATTCCCCGGTTGCTCCTCGGCCGATCCTCGCGCGGCCCGACCGGGCCGTTTTGGGATCCGGGAAAAGTGACACGAACCAGTCCACCGGTAAAAACCACGTCCCGGTTCCACCGCTGGAAAGTATTTGGAAAGTGACATAATGCGTCACATCTGACCCTTAAACCAAAACCTGAACGTACCACACGCGGTACCGGTTCTACGTCCACACGAACTTAACCCTCCGTGACTTGCGCGCTCGAAACCTCCTCCGGTTGAATTATACAATCTACAGAACACAAACGCGGACCGCTTCAAGAAACTCCAATAGGGTGGTCCTTAGTTGTCTTAGGGGGTCCCATGGAAATCACCGACAAAAATTTTCCCCAACACGGTTTTCACCGACAACATTTTACCGACTCCACATTTGGTCGACAACTACTTTGGCCGACAACGCCTTTATCCGACAACGATTTTAACCGGCAACGAATCTAAAAGCGTTGTCGGTCAAAATCGTAGTCCGTTAAAGGCGTTGTCGGCCAAAGTAGTTTTCGTTCAAATCTGGAGTCGGTGAAAACCGTGTCGGGGAAGATTTTTGTCGATGATTTCCTTGGGACCCGTCTTAGGGTACGTGTTCATCTGAGAGTTTCTGTCGATTGTTGCTTTTGAGAGTACTCTCAATTTATGTGTCCATCTATTTTCATCTTTCTGTATGCTCTCCGAGAGTTTTCCGTGGAGATCACCGATAGCCCTATCAATAACGTGTACACTGTCAAATTTCAGTCTCGAGAGTAACTCACCGTAAGAACTAAAGAAATTATACAATCAACTCATCCTTCTAGTTTGAGATAGAATTCGGGTTCTATCCCTGGAAGTGGTAAATGGAAGATAACAGGAAACCAAAAATAAAATAAAAGCCAAGAACATGAGTGGTCAAACTCGGGGAAAGTGTCGATGGGTGAATCGAAGAAAGGGCCTCCATCGACACCCTCCGAGAAAGAAAGGAGAGAAGAAGAAAATCCCTCTTTGGGAAGGAAAAAAGTCTCGAGAGTAACTCGCGATAGTTTTGCCCTCAGATGGACATGTACCTTTAGAAGTCAGAAATTCTTTCTTAGACCTTGTAACTTACCTCCCTGAATTCACTTGGTCAGACCGAGTTGAACTTTGGTCACTCCATTCGATAGCGCTTCTAAAAACAATAATTTGTGACAAGTTTCAAGTCGGTACCCCTACTACAAGCGTAGTTACTGGGTGGACTTCGTTTTAGTGAATTATGCTCTACTTCTGTTCTATCCAACAATAGCTTACGGAAACATTATATCTACTAGCACACACGATTGCCATTTTTTTTTAGAATTGTTGGTTGTAAAATAGTTTCCTTAAAAAATCCGGAAACATAGAATTACCGATATTAATTTCAAGTCTTTACTTGACCACGTTTATATTATTATGTTAATTGTGTCTTATATTAACAGACATTATACTGTAAGTTTTAGAAAAAAGCATATGTGGAATATCCTACAAAATAATCGACAATTAAAAAGAAGTAAGTTCCGCAAGTTAAAAACAAAGTGAACATTTGAAATTAAAATCGGTAATTCTATTTCCGGATTAATAAATTATTCTTATCTACTTTATTAGTAAAACCTGTGTTAGTTTTTGTTAACAAAGTAGATAAGAAAATTTTATTAATGAATTTTAGTGAAAATGTCACAAACAGACACAGACAGACACGATTTTGTTATATATAGAGATATACTGCAGAAAAAATCAGCAAAAGTGACGATTTAGAACAAATTGGAATTGCAAGGGAAAGTGTTCAGTCCGAGCTGCGGGAAAATTGCGTTCGATCCACTTGGTTTTTTTTCGGTCCCGCAAAAGATCGGTGAACATCGGAGCATAACGTTGAGCCGTTACGCAAAGCGACAGAGAATCGACGGATTGATTTCCTCACCCGTCTATCCGGTCCCGAGCGTTTCGGTCGCTCGGAGCCATTTGTTCAGAAAAGAAAAGAGAAAAGACGGAATACAGTAATGCTCGCTTATATTTGCACGATTTATTCTCATTTTCTAGATCTCTTCCAAAGCCTTATCTCAATAGACAACGAAAGAGAATCAAACTCTAGAAGATAGACGTACTTTAAATTTCTAATCATGCAATAAATAAAATTCCAAATTCGATAATATTTGTCATTTTGAACGTAGTACCAGTGGATTGTTGATATCTTTCTGATTTAAATGAGTCCAAACACTACATACATCGGACTAGCTTTATAAAATTAATGTGCAGATCCCTCGACCGTTTAGCGAATAAAGCTGTTGTAGCCGAAAATGCGTGCGAAGTGTGTCCCTTTTACTCTGACCAATCAGCTTTGCATTCCTTTCTCGGGATTTCTTACGAGGCGTGCACAGTACAAATGATTGCTATATACTTAGTCTATTAAAGCATGCCAATTTACGTCATGTTTGGACTCATTTTAATCGGAAGAATTCCAACAATCCATTGGCACCACTCTCGAAAAGGTAAGACAGAAATGACGGAATTTAAAATTTTCCTTAAATTTTATTGTATATCGTTCGCGGCTCAAATCAAAATAATTTGATCTCTATACTCTTACTTAGTGGAGCTGTGCTTGAATCAGTTTCTGCAAGAAAGAATTCTCTGCAAGGCAAGAATTTCTCTTCCAGATATCAATCTTTGGAAATTTAACCCTTCACTGCATGATTTTTTGAAATTGGGATGAAAAAATCGAAAGAAGGTCAATTTTTGTGTTTTCTTTAAGGGAAAAATATTGAAATAAAATTAAAGCAACATTTTTAGAAAAATAAACATAATAAGCAAGTAGAATCTTAGTTTGCTATATACCAGATTTGTTAATTGTATCAGATATGGTACACTGTGCAGTGAAGGGTTAAACGAATGTGAAATACACGACTGTGAAATGGAAAATCAGTGTCGCGAGAGCCTTTTCGCGGCTTAACGAGCTCGCGCCGCCTCGGCCGACCCACTTACCCGAAATTTCCTGCTCTCCGACCGAGCGGTGCGTAGATAGCTGTTATGCAACGAGTACAGCTTCGCGACGAGAACGAGTCGGGCAAGACGCGGGAGTACGAGGATGAGAGACCGGCCGTGCACCGATCGCATTTTATTTGCACTCGACGTAGACCCGGTGACACACTTTGGCCGAGCGCGCTCCGGGAAGCGCTGCTAGCAGGGAAAGTGACAGCATCGGCGTGTCCAGCCGATCGTAACCGCAGTTACGTGGCCCGATGATGCGCCCCGCGCAACCATAACGTCACAGATGACGGTACGAGCACCGCGTTTCCCGCGCAGTCGATACCGCCCGCCCATTTCGCAGGACCGTCCTAATAAATCTCGAATTTATTTCGGCACTCTCACAAACAAGATCCAGCCAAGGACAAGTATAAACGAAACAATCGGTGACAAGGTAACACACTATATAAAACAACAATTTATGAACAACGGGGCAACTGTCAGCCACAAACCTAGAATATTAGATGCTTATTTTTCAAATTCGTATTTCGTTGCACTTTCGCTTTTATTTCATTATTAAGAAACCGAATCGTTTTTACTTTCTTCCAATAAGTTCCAAAAGGAAACATATTGGACCTTTAAAACATGTAGTAATTTTTAATTAAAGTTTTCGTAAGCGAGAGTCTTGTTTTTTTTTTAAAGATTGGTCTGTGTCAGGAATCTCATTGTCAAGCATACAGGGTATATTGAGAGTACCGTTTTAAAATCGAAAATTGTGTTCTTTAGTGAATGGAAGCTTAGGAAATAAGCAGATGTTAACGGAAAGATGATTGACATTTTGAGAATTAGTGGATTGAGTCATTGAAGAGAATCGTATACGTATATGCATTCACACTGAAGAAGTGTGTTTGCCTTTATCGACGCTATTGGTGAATAGAAGAAAGACAGAAAAAACGAAATCGCCGGTCGAAAATACATATATCATGTAGCGCGGCAGTTCGGATGGGGAGAAGCAGCGAAATTCCTCGTCTTTTCGGAGCTGAAATCGAAAGTTCGTGTCTCTTGGCAGAAGAAATCTTCTCGAATGCGTGTCAGTGGGTCTCTTTCTCCCTCTCTTGAGACGTTACATCAGAGAGAGGATTCGCTTCCGTCACGGAGCGGAGATTCCCCGGCGCGGATGAGAAACACGCCGGCAATTATTCCCATGCCCCGGCGATTACTTCACGCTCGCGAGTTCGCGATAAACGAAAACAAAGTCTGGTGGCGAGGCTCGATACCGCGGAAGTTTAACATCCGAATTATATGACATCAGGACGAAGCGACAACACACTTTCCGATTCGCGTCATTTCAATTTACGTCTATCTTACAACAAATTTGTTTTTCTACACTTCTATAACTAACACAAAATTGGACTACATCGATCTGTTTAGTTTTAATTAACGCAAGCTGTATGAAGTGAATTTAATTAAACGAGATAAAGATTAATTGAACATCGTTTGTGATACATGTAATATGTTTTGTTAAATATATGGTTTGTTTATAAACATCAATAATTCCGCCCACTGTTTGAACAAAAGATTCATCATCATCATTAAGATTCGCATCATTTCAATTTACGTCTACATTGCCAGACTTGTTTCTGTAAATTTTTATATGTAACATCAAATTGAACTTCGTCGATCAGTTTAATTTCAATTATCAAAATCGACATCCTTGCCCAGATCTATCGAGACAAAATGATAGTATACATTAAGATTGACTCTATCTCAATTTACGTCTATCTTGCCATATTTTTTTCTAAACACTCTTATATGTAACACAAAATTGGAATTCATTGATCTGTTTAGTTTGAATTAACAAAAGTGACGTTTTCGTCAGAATCTAGCGGGATAAAATGGTAGAGATTTTTAATATCAACAAATTCATAGATGATATATCGTATTGAATATTTTGGTTCTTTAACATTGAACAACTTAACAACAGTCGCTTTGTCAGCTGAAAAATAATTTTCTAATATCTCTCCATGTAAGCTTGTCCCACTTCTCCCGAATAGTTTTACATCATCCAACGGTTTTAATTTGTTTGTTACTCTTGTATACTAACCTGACAAGCTCATCTCAACAATTTAAAATAATGTTCAGATTGGGAAGATCAGATTTTGAATTTAGTTTAACAAGGCCCTAAACAGGGGATTTTATGCATTTATAACAAAAAATAAGTAGGTGTAATTTAAAACATTAAAAACATTTCAACAAACTTAAAATACTGTTATATAATTTTCAACTTAGATATTAAACACATTAAGAAAAAAAATGTACTACTTCCCTCCAAATTGTTGTAATTCAGGTAGAAAATTTCGATTTCGCATAAAGATCCGCTGTCTAATTATTATACACAGTTGTAGATTAGTAAAACTTCATGAAAACATTGATAAATCTTCGCGCGCAATATTGTTCTTATAGAATGTTGTGGGTGCGTCCCAATATAAATGAATAAACATGTCATCACGTAGTGCACTCCTTTTTTTATTTATCCAAACAGTCACCCGTGTCTCCACTTAAAACATAGCACTTGATATCTCTGTCAATGTTAACATTTTTTATGTGTATTTTTACCGATCTCCAAGCCTGATTAAGAGCTTTTAGATTTTGCATAAATTAGTATTTTTAAACATATACAACTCATCGCAACGGCATAAAAATTACGTGGTATTAAACTACAGGATTTTCACATTAAAAAAAAAAAATGAAGCACCAAATATAGCCCCTTCTTATTACCATGGTTTTAGTAACTTACTTTCTTGTCTGTCTGTTCGGTATAAATTTTTCTATATTTTGTTATATCTGATTCCAAAGGAACATTTATTACGGCTTCCATTAATACACACATGTAAGTAAATGTAGTTGTTACTTCTTCTATAGATGATCGAAATATACATTATTTACAGTTGTACCTTTATCCTCCAGAATTATGGATAAATTATGACGCTACTCTACGGCATAGTTTTACATATTAACACCTATAAATATACTCATTATCACTAGTATGTAGTTAGATATGAGTTTTTTAGTCGTAAACTAACTGTAGAACGTAGGAGGAACAAGAAAATATTTTTGGCCAGGTTTTCAGTCGAAATACCACTCTGTGCGTCGTTCACTGTACTTATGGTAATAAAATTGAACTATACGCAGTGAAGGAGAGTTTGACGAGGGGTTAAGGTTCAATCGGCACGTAGAAGTTTGAGCAGAATTAGCATAGTGAAAAGTAACCGTTTGAATGAATAGCGGCTATAAAGTATCAGCAGGACGCGCGAACGGTTAAAAATAAAAGCGGCGTGGCCGCGCGCCGGCTCATACCTAATGAGCCGCGTGCAATTAGCGTGCGATGAATACGTATACCTGTGTGTCTCGTCGCGTCGCGTCGCGTCGCACGAAGAAGTTTCACTTTCCTTCTCGTTGGCTGGCTCTTTCGTCGCGCCGCGCCGGTTATTTTCGTGGCTTGGCGAGTACGCCATGTGGCCCGACCGTGGATCGTTCGCCACAAAGGCCAACTCTCCGTGTCGTCCTCGCGGAGAAAGTCCCAAAATTTCCGAGGGCTCCATGGGACAAGAGATCCACGGTACTGTATAATCGCGGCCCAAGGAAACTCTCGCACGGCCACCGCGCTGATCCGCTGTGTTACTATACGCTGCTATGTGTGCCGCTACGGTACACGTGTCCCGCTGCTGTTCTGAATGGGGAAAGGGCTCGCTCGAATGCGGGAACAGGAACAGGCATACATACTATGCTACAGCGATGTGACTCGCACTCGTTCGCGCGCTTGACGCTTTCCGTGGGGTTTGTGTCTCTCGAACACGGGCAACAGGTGGTCTGAATGCGCAGCCGCGCCGGAACTCGGAGCTGCTACACTTGTGGCGAGAGTATTCATTCGGGAAATTACTTAACCCGGAACGTGGGAATTCGGGAATCCAATTCCCTCATCCGAGACTCGGCACAGACTTCCCTGGGACACCGGTTTCCAATGCTTTTTTCTAATCATCTTCCGAATAATTATGTATATCACTTCTACCACACAGAACTCCAATAAAAATGTATCTCCTCCCTTTATACGTAGGAGTATACATACATCTGTTACACTACGGGGCTCTTATTTTAGATTTTTTAATTTCTTTTCTGAAACCCCCCATGATTGTTTCAATTAATCTTCGGGTAACGGACGATTTTTATAGTTGTATATATTGGCAATGATTAGGACCGTTCACACCTCTAATCGATCATTTTTTTAATTTACTTTTGAATAGCTGTAATATTATTCATGAATAGTTTCACTGAGAATATCGGAAAGTCTAATGTGTCTACACGAGATATCATCAAAAATAAATTTTAAAGAATTATAATTATAAAAATGAAGTAACTGTAGTTACTTTAATTGCTACAAATTGATCTGAAGCCGAGTACATATCTGAATATAAAAGTACGTGGCTGACTACTGAGAACGTATTCTACTTGGGCGTACAGTTTTGGTTAGAGCACAGAACTGAACATTTATGTTCACAATTGAATAAAAATACAGTTCCAAACTAGTTCAAAGGAACAGTAATTTTAGTTTTAGCGTTGAGTTCAGCTTCGATTTACATGGAATCTATTAGAGAATTGAAAAAGTTTGTGTCCGGATGAAAATTAAACATAAATGGTTACATGTGAAAATAGCAAATATTTATCTCTATATATTGCGTTGTCTTTCTTAAAAAAAAGATTTTGGTAATCAATTAATCATAATTGAGTAATTGATATTCAATTACATGTGCAATTATGTTTCACTTAGGCTAAAATTAGGCTAAAATTAAGAATATTGTTACATTCTTTGGAATTTATAGAAATTTGTTAACAAAATAAACACACTTTGATCCCAAAAATTATACATTGAATGGATATATTCATAAATCTCAAGATCTTGAGATTCCTATCTCGTTTATTTGAATCACCACTGAAATTTCAACAGATAAAATCGAAGCGCAATATTGAACGTTTAGCGTTAGCTAGTAACTGTGGCATAATTCTTGTAACATCACGGATCAGTCGACGCAGCAAGGTAACGTTAATTTACGGAAAGAAAGGTGTTTACTTGTTCATACTGAAACATCGAACACCGTGAGTCGTTCCACGATCCCACGAAGCACGCTGAAAGTTACACCTTACGGTGTTACACAACTCGAGTGGCTGATTACAATAACGATTTGTGACAAGAGGGTCGGGATTTTTCTCGCGATTATCAATTTCACAGGAAACCGAGACGAACGTGGTAATCCGTGTCGTCGGTGCATGTTCGCGAGTGCAGAAATTAGGCTGTAGCCGAGAGCATTTAAAAGAGTGACGCGTACGAGGCCGCTTGCTTGAACGATTCGATTCGAGCCAGACTCGAACTCTTTCAAAAACGAAAGTCCCGCCTCTTCCCGTATTCCAAGCTCGTGTCGCCCCAGCGAGTTTCACCGAACGTATTCGCTATGTATGCGTGCGTTTAGCGAGCATCCAAGAAGAATCCAAAAGTCACGTTGTCGGGCAAACGAGGAAGGAGAGAAAAGAATCGCTCCGCGGAACCAAGGGAAGGCTCCCGGGGCCAGAGAAAGGACGAGCGTTTGATATTACAACGCCAATCGGCCGTTTCGAGGAAAATGGAAGCGGTCTTCCGAAATCTGATTAGTAGACTGTACACCTTCGTACATAATAACAATTTCCTACGATTTATTTTACAATTGCAATGATTACTGCATACGGGATGATGATTGAATACGTAGGCAGACAATAACTATCAAGTTTTCTTTCTGTCCAAGTAAATTGTCTGACTACGTATTCTGCAATGACTAAATATTGACTTTATTTGAGAGAATAGAAAATTCATTACATATTTAATGTGTTATGCGTTACGAGTCTGACTCAATATTATAAGGTGAAGCTTTGATATACCGTTTCATGTGTATAAACGAGAACTATTTGCATTTGCATAGTATATTCTTTACTGCTTCTATGATAACCAGATACTACAAAGCGCGTCTTAAAGACGCCTGGTGTTGGACATTCAAGACGCCAAGAAGCTTCATAGAAATCGATCAAGGTTGTTATGAAACATAATTAATTGAAAATAAGAAAAGTTTTAAGAACTTTAAATGAATCGCCAGCACTAAATTCGCAAAATAAATATATTTTTACATCTCACAATGCCCATAGCTTTTATATGCGTCAACCGATATCAATGAAACTTTGTACATGTGTCTCACTTATTCAAATTTACATAATACATGTTTTAATCATAATACATGTAATATATCCTTCTAACTTCTCAAAACAACTCAAGCTGTTGGATCAAATTTTGATAAAAATTATTCGTTTTGAAAGGTGTACCAATATTTTATGCACCCACTGTAAACATCTCTTCCTAGATAGAACAATTCCATCCTGTATGATTGTTTTCAAATAATAATCGGTTAGATACCAACATATTAATAATGTAAATAATATTTTTAATAATGGTATAGTAATTTTTAGTGGTCAGAGTCACCACTCTAAATAAATCTCGTACAAAATTTCTGATAAAAAAGAAAACGAACCATAGTTCTAGCCATTTTGGCCGTTGTGCGGCGTAGCTGCGCGCATGCGAGTGTACACTTCGGAACGTATTCCGGTAAATACGAGGAATCGTTTTGAGATCATGGCTCCTCCCCTTCCAATTATCTCCACACAGCTTCTCTTTACGACGAAGGAGATCACGTTGCCCAGCGAAACGATCCTTTCAACCACGAATTCCTACAGTCCTTTTTCCCTATACGCATTCAGATTGGCTAGTTTCGGACAGCTTGGCGTGTCGATGTTGTTTAGATACGACGAATTTTTTCCTTGTTTCACCGGCTCCTCGATTACTCAATCTGTCGGGTTCTCCGGAGGGTTATCCTTTCCAATGTTATGAGCACGTATACAAAGATTTGGCCGGTAAGAGCACTGTGAGCGCGTTTATGAGTACATCATGTTCGCAGACAACACTTTTAGTGATTCATTCCTGCCTTGGATGAAGCAATCGATTGTAAACTGCTTCTGAGGATATTGCCGTGTATTTATTGAATCTTAATTACTTGCTGAACGTACCCCATATCTTTATCCATAGATAAATATAGATACGAGTTTGCATAAAAATCGATTAACACCATATAGCCTGTCAGTTTAATCTCTACGGTCGTCATAGAATTAAATGGATTAAGAATGAAGAATCAACAAATTTAAAAATACGTTTTGTAGATCTGTCCCAATTAAACGACATTGCAATGAGCCACAAAGTTTAAAGATGGTAAAAATTGCAGATTTTCACATTAAAAAAGTTGTCAAATCTAACTTGTAGTATTTCTTCTACAATTCCGATCAATTGCAATTTTTGATATATTCTTTATCACATCCTGTAGTGAACTTATTGCTCGAGCTTCCCAAAAAAGTTCAGATCGTATAGTACAATATTAAAAAAGTTGTCGTCTTTTTTTAGCGTCCAAATACTAATCCGAATCAACATACATCACTAGTCTGACTCTATATTCTAGTGTACGGGGTTAAGGGTTATTTTGTCCACTTTAATGTAGACGATAGCCAATTAAAAAAATTTCCGAGAACTAGCTCTCCCAAAAATTACGATAAAACAGAAACCGGACTCTGTCAGTTTCCTCGCCAAGGTACAAGATAAAGTTTGCTGGCTCGAGGTTCGATTTGATTGCTCAATAAATCATCAGTTTGTCAAATTTCGGTGTGGATATTTCAATACGCGTTATAAACAGTCTTAGTAGATTCCGGTTTCTTTTTGATCGCACCTTTCGTGTGTTCTCTTGTCGCCTCGGCTCGGCACGGCTCGGCTCAGCTCTGCTCAGCGCCGGGACGATCGTCGACGCTAGACGAGCCGATCAACCTCCCGATGATCGCGGAGCGTGGCGTCGAACGCTGAAAAAGTGAAACTCGGCTCGCTGCGCGTGTAACCTAGAAACGACCAAGCGGTGCTCAACTCTGCGGGCGCCCGTACATCTACGACCGAGTTGGCCCGGACGATTAAATCGACTCGTTATCTGAAAACACGCGTCGAACGATCCACGTTTCCAGATGACGACGCCACACGCTCGCCACCGGAAAAAACGATCGACGCTATCTACTGCACCTACCGACTCGCGAAATGTCTGACCGCGACTGGCACATTTCCCTGCCGCGACCTATTTCAGCCGTTCACAATCCGGCGAGTGTTAGGCAGATATGATCAAAAATAACCCTAGTAGCACAAAATATTGTATACACATTCATATAATATTAAAAAAAGATTCGATCTCTTCTTAATATTTGAATATACATACAATATTTATTATATATTAAGTAAGAAATATTTCTTTTTAAATATGCAGGAAATATCTATTTCATGTTACGAGAAAAATATTTTTTCTCAATATTATATGGATCTTTATTTCATATTGGAAGTACAGTATTTTATCGATAATTGTCCGCAACATGGGTCTGCCCAGGGACAATTATCCGGCAGGGATTCTTTGCCACGAATGCACATTTTTTAAAAAAATATTTACTTTATATTTTTTAAATATCTACTTTTTATTCTCTTAATATTTGGCTAATATTTTGTTAAATATCTATTTCATATTCTCTGAATATTTAGCTTGTATTTTCTAAGCATTCAATTTAAATTTCTTCAACATGTATACAATATTAAAAAAATATATATCCAATATGTCTGTGCTACTAGGGAAAGTTCACATTTTTTAAAAATATTTTTTAAATATCCATATTATGTTCTGTGAATATTTAACTGATATTTTTTAAACATTCAATTTATATTTCTTGTACATGTATACAATATTCAGATCCAATATTTTTCTCATATGAAAAAATGTGGTTTAAAAATATTTTTCCAATATTTGCAAAAATATGTATACAATATTTTTGTGCTACTAGGGAATATTTTCGTTCTTTTTAACCCTCTGCACTCGACCGGTAACTCAGAGTCACCACTAAAAATTGAGTACCATTAATCAAACTATTGTTTACATTATTAAATATGTTGGTGTTTAATCAATTACTGAACACGTTAAGTATCGCACGAGGTATTACAGAAATTTCATACCCTTAAAAAGAAAAAAATCATTCAATTTTCCTATGAAATTATTCTTTAAAAACATTTCAATGGAATTTTTAATACTACCCTGCAATAATATTATATTGCACACGGTTAATTTGATCATGCTTGCTTTCTTTTCAAAGTTTGAAATGCTATTAATTTACGCAATTTGTGTATGAACTAAACAATGCTTAAAACTGGATTAAGTACTTGAAATGTGCTCACTAACATATATAGAACCATCATTAAAATCTGTTTTCTGTTTTTAGTTTACTTTGAATTTTCTTACTTTGTCTTTAGAACGCTGTATCTCATCACAGAATTATCTAAAATGAATAATATTTTGGATTTGGGAGTTTTGAAGGGTCGTTACATTACAGGAAAAAAAATTTTTCAATATGTTAAAGTTAAAAAATTGAATTTTGGCAACGAAAACCTGGTCTCAAGACCACCCTAGTAGCACAAAAATATTACATAAATATTTTTTTCAAATATTGGAAAAATATTGTTTAAGCCACATTTTTTCATATGAGAAAAATATTGGATCTGAATATTGTATACATGTACAAGAAATATAAATTGAATGTTTGAAAAATATAAGCTAAATATTCAGAGAATATAAACTAGATATTTAAAAAATATAAAGTAAATGTGAATCCAATATTTAAAAAATATAAATTCAATATTTAAATAACATTCAATAAAATTTTCAAATGTAAAAAAAATTATAACATAAATTAAAAACTATGAATATCTATTCTTTCTGTTCACTGTTCTGTGCACTGCTTGAGGGAATATTCTATTTTATCTTCCAAAGGACCTTATTACAGTTAAGAAATTTTTATATTATATTATATAATTTTATACAATTTCTGATATTACATAAAGATTTATTTTATAATACGAAAAAAATATTTTTTTCATAATATGAAATAAATATTATCTGTACATTAATACATCTAATATTAAAGAAAGATTCATTTTGTATTTAGAAAAAAATATTTTTCTCGTAATATGAAATAGATATTTCCTGCATATTTAAAAATAAATATTTGTTACTTAATATAAAATAAATATTGTTTGTATATTTAAATATTAAGAAGAGATTGAATATCTGTTTAATATTATACGAATGTGTATATAATATTTTGTGCTACTAGGGCACTGTGCGCCGACAGGGATAGATGGATTAGAAAAGAAAAATGACAAAAGATAGTACCGGACGAAGGAAAGGTAAATGTCACGCAGCTATCTGGTCGGATCGGGCTTGATAAGAGCGACGTGGCGTCACAGATAGGGAAGAAAGGGAAGAGTAGAGGACCAGTTGAGAACCCGTTCTAAGCTTGGTCTTGCTAGGCGAGCATAATGCACGAGGTACGTATACGAGCGGTAGGGATAGGACAGGACAGTACAAGACAGGATAGAGTACTTAGTGAAAGTAGCGAGTAGCAACGAGCTCGGCCGACTTCGAGCGACTCTAGCGCCAAGGATCAAGGCCGGCCGCTTAGACCGCTTAGACGCCTTACGACGACGCCGCCGCCGCCGCCGCCGCCGACGACGACGACGACGACGACGACGCCGACGGCGAGCTAGTAGACACAAAGTCTTTTCTGTGTCGTTCTATTTGACTGCGAACCTAGGCGACCCGCCGAATATTTTCCGTTGTTGTTGCTCGTCGCAACTAATTGTAAGACCGAGCGCCGCAGTCCATTTAAGAATAACAGATCGATCCGAATTGTCCAACGAGCGATCATCCGGCCGGACAAACGTAACTTGCCTTTATATCGATTTACAAAACAAGAAAACCGCGCTGTCCAGCCGCAGAACCTCTTGCCGGCGGGTGTCTCAGCGTCGGATGTCATTCCGACTGGCTCTGTTCGGTTTATCCTATCTCCGCTACTCCTTTCTCTCGGTGTAACAGCTAGTTTGGACGCGGCTGGACCGCTAGACGATGACGCAACACCACTGTCCCGGCACCGTCTCCGCCAACATTTTTCTAGCCCTCGGAAAACCAACGACGAATTTTATCGTTCGCTTTTTTTTCTTCTTTTTATTATAGAAAATCTGATATGAGATTTATTTCAACATGAATATAATTACAATACAAAAATCACAAACTGATGGAAAATTTAGACAACACAGAAAATTGAAAGTACGCAAACATGAAAATATAATAACAAAACATAGCACAGTCAATCGCTTATACATTAAGGGCGCAGCTTTTAAGAAATCAAACCATAAATTGACAAGCCCTGATACATATTTGGTTTGGATATTAACAATGAAATATCGATCGGTTAATGAAAATTAATTGAACGAGGCTTATTAGTGAATTTTTTCTTTTATCATTATACAAATTGAATTGCCACAATACATGGTTCAGGGTCTCATTTCCCTCCCCGCAATGTCGTTCTCTTTGCTAAGGGTGTCCCAAAATTACCCTAAAACCCGGAAACGGGAGGTTCCTTGGGTCATTTAAAGCGACATTTTCCTCAGCAAAAATGTTTTCCGCGCATTTTTTTTTGTTTAGAAGTTATTAACGATAAACATGCACCAATCAGAGCGCGGCTGCAGCGAACGGGGTCCGACTCGGCGACAAGTCCCACTTAGCGTGACGTCGCCGTTGGCCGAGTCGGAATCAATCTGCTGTAGCCGTGCTCTGATTGGCCCGTGTTTTACAAGGAATCTCCCATTTCCGGGTTTTAGGGGAATGTTGGGACACCCTATATACACCACTTCCAGCCAGGGTGAATCCAATAACACGACGACTTCAAAGAATTCAGCATTTGCGGTGAATGTGCAACGAGTAAGTATAATCGTAATTATATCGTGCTCGGTGTTATTTTAATTAGACCAACAAGACTAATACGATGGGAAAAATTTAATAAAAAATAGTAAGAAGTTGCAATGTTTTGCTTCATTAGCATTAGTGTGCTCACTGATACACGACGACTTGCTACCTCGGTCGCCCTAGTCTGAATAAACTTTTGCATAAAACTTTGACAGTTACAGTAAAGATCTCTGCGACAATTATGGAGCGAATACTGTAAATCGACAATTGAACGGGCAAATATGATCTGAATTAAGTCATGTGTGGTGTCATTTTAATCAGGCAAATGTCACTTCCAAACGTAAAATGGTAATAATTTTTGAATGGACATTTTTGAGTGTCTTTTTGACGTAGAACAGACATTGAGAATCACAGCTTTCAATAAATAATGTGTTAATTTTTTGTATCCACCCTTCTACCCCTGATATCAACCCCGATTTCCTCAGGCTCCAACCATCAGACATACTTTCTCAATAAAATCAATTGAAATTCATCACAGTCATCGTATCCTACCGTTGAGTCTCATTTACAACTTCATTTAGCTCGTAAATAAACCGCGCCGGTGGACAGTGCTACCTCTAGACGATGTCGCAACACTGACAGTAGCATTGTATACACTCGGTGATCGTCGAAACAGCTTCGTGGAACAACCATGCTACCCGATGAAAAATTAAAAGACGAAGTTGGCTGACAAGGAGAGGCCACAGTGGTGAGGTCGTCGAATTTAATGAGACTTCTTCTGGTGAATTTAGAGCAAAAATAAGCTCACCCACATCCGAACGTTTTTCACAATATACTCATTACTTATCAAGGTAATTATATTAAGACAATTGTGTTTGTACAAAAATTGTATTTTTACTTTTTTTACTTTATACATTTTTATTTTGCATATACATTTGGTTGATTTTTGTTCTTTTTTCTACTTTCAATAATAAGTGTTAAGTCCCGGTTTCTTTGTTTCTCTTTTCTTTAAAAATGTTTTTTTCTCTTTTCTTCTAGTATAACTATCTATTTATTGGCGCAGTTGTCAATAATGTAGCTAGTTATATATTTTCGTCAGGAAATTGAGAGTTAGTAGGTTGGTATGCTTCGTAAAAACATTTGAAACAAATAATTTCGGCAGAATGAATATTTTATGAATGCTAATGAATCATTGAAAGCAAAGCATGGTTCACATTAGATAAAATAGATTTGTCAAATATCAATATTGTTGCGTACCATGAATACGAAAATCGGATAAATTCCTGAAACATTAAGATATGATTAAGAAATGAAGTAAATGTTAATTGTCTTGATAAATAATGTGTCGACTGCAGATCCTTATGGCAGCTGAAAAATTACCAAAAATTGCGGAAACCTGAAATTTGATAGAATTTGGTACGATTTTTATTTATTTCAGATCAACAAAGGCTACTGCCACTGAAAATAAGATTTTATTTAACTCTTTACTACATGATTTTCTTAAAGGTCAGTTTTTGTGTTTCATATAGGGGAAAAATATTTGAAACAATTAAAACAACATTTTCAGAAAAATAAACATAATTTAGAATAATAAGAAAATACATTCTTGGTTTAATATATACCAGATTTGTTAACTGTATCCGATATGATACACTATGCAGCGGAGGGTTAATTGTGTCTAATAACACGGTCCAACAGCCAAAAATCGTTTGAATTCTTACTATGCGATTATTATAGAGTTTTTCATTCTGATTCCGAATCTGGCTTAATTCTTCTTCTAGACGCACAGTTTTCGAGAAAAAGTTTGAAAAAAAATATATTTTTCGTCTTTGAATAAATATTGTGATGTTATTATAAAAGATATTGTATTGTTCTTTACAGTGAAAGATTCTCTAGACCTTTCCAAATCCAGTGATGCGCAATAGTAATACATTATGATTGTTTAAACATGTTTAAACAATCATTAAAGATGGAATCTTTTGCTGTAAAAAAAAACAATAAAATATCTTTTATAATAACACACAATATTTGTTCAAAGTTTCAAAATATGTCTTTTTCTCAAATTCAAATTTTTTAAAAACTGTGCGTTTACGAGAAAAATTAAGGTCCAGATTCGGAAACAGCGCGAAAAACTATAAGAATCGCATAGTGAGAATCAAAACGCCAAACAGAAGTTTGAATTTGTCTAGGATGGGCTATCAGAAATAAATAAGTTTATATTTATATAATTATTATTATATTATTATTATATTATTATATTATTATAAGTTTATTGCGAAAAAGAATGAATTTCACGTAAGAAGATCACGCGACACATCCGACAATGAGTCGTACAGAACTGCCGTTTTGGCTGCGTCTCTCGTTTGATCGGACCTTCAATGTTCTGCAATTTTTCGTGTTCGTCAATTCTTCGCGGTTGTCGCTTCTTCGCACTCGTCACAATCACGCCTGTCACATACACGCGCTCTGTGATCAAGTGTTGATAGGTCGCTGTTTCTATTTCCACATTTGTTGGACCGTGTAATGAATATTGTGAAAAACGTTCGAATATGGGTCTGTTTATTTTGCTCTAGATTCAGCAGAAAAAATTGCATTAAAATCAACGACCCCCACCACTGAGACCTCTCCACGTGAGTCGCCGTACAGCAGCAATCGCCTTCGGATCGTCTTTGATTCACGTTAATAAATTCGAGCGGTCACGCGATAAGCAACCTCGATAAAAAGCACATCGAATGTTTACGATGACCGGCCGAGATAACGAAAGCGACGGGTCTTTGAAAGAGATTCAATTTTACTTTCGATCCATGGTTCTAAACGCGAGACCTTCTTCTCGCCCCCGTTCCACACCTAATGCCGCCTACATCGCGCTCCTTCGCGCGTATCTGGTACGCGTGTGCGCGCACGCTACGAGGCGGTCATTCGGCGTGAGAATTTACCGCACGATTGTGCGTACCACGCCTCGGTTTCCTACGCATTTTTCCCTTTCCACCGATGACAAAGACCGGCCGCGATTTCAGCGATCGCGCTACGCCTTTTCGCGGCCTCGATCCGACGCGGCGGGATCTGCATCCGGAAAAGTCAGAGTCCTCGGCTATTTCAATTTTACAGCAATCATGGAACCACACTGCTACGCCTGGGGCAGTTCGCCTAAGCACGGGAATATACACCCCGTGGCATAATGTTTCCGATCGGAGCCATTGATACCGATTTCCGAGAAAACATTCACAATTCACTAGTAGAAATTACTACTTTATGGAGTTAAAACTGATGGGAAATAAAAAGGGGCTTATTGAACAATGAAACATAACAAAAGCATTCATTTATTATAACAAAGAAACGAGCAAATAAACAAAATGTTACACGGAAAAAAGATTCCGATTAATAGAACTGCTGGAAGAAAGTTTCCAGTGCCGCGCCGTATTTCGTCGTATCTGGTGGCAACTCATGTCGAGTGAAGATATTTTGCTTTCGGCTTAAAAAAAACGTCGACTTGTTAACTTCAAAGAGTTAGATTAGTCTCAAGATAAAAATCTGCTCTATCGCGTGATATAACTCGATTTCCCGCTGCACTCTTATTTTTTAAGATAAATTGAAAAATATCCTCACAAACTGGTGCAAAAAGGTTGTCTCTCCATCTTTAACGATTGTTTAAACATGTTTAAAGATTCATAATGTATTAATATGGGATATTACTGTATTCGAAAAAGTCTACAGTCTACAGAATCTTATATAATAACATGACAATATTTGTTTAAAATTGAAAAATACATTTTCTTTTTCAAATTTAGTTTCTTAAGCACTTTGCGTCCAGGGGAAAAATTAAGGACAGATTCGGAATCAGTGCAAAAAACTCTATAGGAATCAGCCAACTGCAATTGTTGAACAAAGGCGTTGGACAGTGTAAGTCGATCGGAAACTTTCTTCCAGCAGTTCTATTAATCGGAAACTTTTTTCCGTATAACATTTTGTTTATTTGCTCGTTTCTTTGTTACAATAAATGCATTCGTATGTTATTTTGTTGTGTTTCATTCTTCAATAAGCCCCTTTCCATTTCCCATCAGTTTTAACTCAATAAAGTAATACTTTATACTTCGAAATTGTGAATGTTTTCTCGAAAATCGGTATCAATGGCTCCGATCGGAAACATTGTGCCACGAGTTATAGTGGAGCAACGAAGTAAGCGTAGCGTTGAGGAGAGCGGTGCGGTGATTTTTGTTTCTACAGTCCCTGGTCATCGAGTAAGGACCACTCCAAATTTTCAGCATTTCTCATGTTTTCCGTAAAGTTAAAAGACTCGTTGAAATTGTAATGATAGTTTATTAACTAATACCTAGACTGCGGATTTTATGCATTTATGAGAAAAATGGGTGCGTACAATTCGGTACTTCGAACATATGTAGATCACCTCCATTTTTATACCATACATCGATAGAGTATGAAATTTTGAGTATAAAAGTGTTGACCTTCATATGTCCTATACCTAATAGTTAACTACATATTATCCAAAGAAAAAAGAAAATTGTTTCGATAATATCTCGTTAACTATTACATTTAGGACATATGGAGGTCAATACATTTTTACTCAGACTTCGAAGGTCTATCGATTCATGATACAGAAGGTGTTTCCATTTAAAAAAATCAATGTGACCTTGAAATGTTCTCTATGCCTCCACCCTCGCAGAAAGTCTTTCTGTTACGACTTGTCCCCCTCTGTACCCCGTGCAAATTTTGTTCATAACATTTTTCATATTATTACAAATAATGGAGATATTCAAGGTGGACATAGTTACTGCCCCACTCTGTATAATAAAATCGTGTTTGTCTGTCTGTTTGTGACGGCATCAATTGAGAGCGGCTCAACATGAAAGCTGGGGTTTGAACCATTAGACGCAGCGTTTCTTCGCGAATGTTTTAGTGCAAACTGGTAGGTTTTAGGAAAAATCTGAGACCACCTTGGCGATTGGAAATTTAATTACGTTAATAATCAACCCGGATTTGTTATTGCACGTGGATAAAGTCGCGGGTACAGCGAGTCACTAATAAAGAAGAATTTGTCTTGATAACTTCTTGGTAAACTGAATCACTTGTTTCGTTCCGAAGATCTCGATAGCAAAGTGCACCAAATGCATTTTGCAACGAAAACTTAGCAACTGCTTTGAAATCGGTTTCCGTATGACATTCAGACAGTGGATGTCAGGGCAAGATGCGTCTGCTTAGCTTCCGCAAAAATGTCGCAAGGATATACGTCTCGAGACAACTTGAGTCACGTCACTTGGATGTTGGGGTATCGAAGACTGTATCAAGCTGCGTCGGAATTGCAGATTTTACATCGAGCTGCATCGTTTCAATGCCTGATGCTCGCGCGACTTCCGATTAAAAAAATAATTTTTTTCCACGGCTTGGAAGAACCCTGACAGATGCCTCGGTCGATCGAGATATTTTAAGAGCGAACCAGGAAACTATGCATATTAATGCGCCTCTTCGGTAGCCTCGGCGCATAAATCACAGGTTGGGCTCTCCAATTTTGGAAATCACTGCAAAATTAAACGTCGAAACGAAAGGAAATGTTGGAAGAAATGATTGCAAGTATTGGATCTTTCTGCAAGACAAAAGATGGCTGTCTCAATTGCGAGAAATGACAGTTAAATGAAAGGTAACTTCCTTTCATAATGAATTTTTAACCATTCATAATATTATAATGAAACGGTGTTCATAAATTCGTCTGATGTTTTTATTGGTACCATAATAGAATTTTCGTTATAGCAAGTGGAAAACGCATCGGAATCATTTCCAAACTGGTCGATTATTTTACAACTACCACGTTCCGCCAACTTCAACCCCGGCAGATGGACAACACGTATTTGACGACCAAAGACAATACAAGAAGCAATTTGCCACACAATTTTCCTCTTTTTTAAGACATGCAGAAAAAATACACTTAAGTACACCCCGAATGGAGATAGTGTGGGACTCGGTGGACGTAGGTAGTCGGTGTTCCCAATACCCACTAAAAAATCGCACTTTTAGGTCTTTATAAGTCCTTTTCTCTCCCTGCAATGCCCTTAAGAACAGTCAGGGCCCCACTGGTCGCATTTCTCCTGTCTTATAACTCGAGTTCAATCCACTTCTGTTCTCGATTCATTTCTCACTCCTCAATCTAAAGTCCTTTCGACACACCCGCGACCAATTAACTCTATATTTCCCCACGTAGATTCGCCCTTAACTCGGAGATATTTTAGAATATTTCCATTATCTATGATCTTTTAAGTTTGGTAGATATGAAATTGATATATATAATACCGCATAAAATGCTTAAATGTTTAGGAATTGATTCAATACCGACGTATCTATCAATGTAAACAATGAAAGTTTAACCAAACTAGCACGATTGCTTTATTAGTATCACCGATCGAACCTTTGCGCCGATATCATCTTCCTATTATTATACAAGACGATCGATAATCCACCAACACAATGTAAACAATATTGTAAATAATAGTACAGCAATTTTTAGTGACGCCTCAGCAGCACCACTCGAGGGTTGAGGGTTAGCCATTCTGGCAACAACCGAGGTGACAATCGCAAAACTATCTCGATCGTGGCCGGGGTAACTTTTTCTCGTTCGCTGTCACGATTTCGGAAAGTGTGTAGTGTAGTGTTTAGTGATTGTGTAGAAAAGTGGTGTTTTCTGCTTCACAGTTATTCCGACGTATCCGCGTAAATAGATGTGCCCTGTGATCCGATGGAGGAACAGGAGATTCTGAAGAAATTGTTAGTACCTATACATTATATTAGTATTTTATTATGTAGAATTAGTATTCTGCTCGTTTATATTTTGCAACTTCAAATTTATGATCTGAATGGGCAAGGAGACAATGTCTTGGTACGGGCCTAACGACAAAGACTCACACGCAGAGTTGGCCCAAGACTTATTTTAATAAAAATTTCGAATAAAGTGGGTTCTTTTCAAATAGGTTGTAAACCCACTTTACACGAAATTTGTATTAAAATAAAACTTGTGCCCAATTCTGGGCACTCGCACGATCACGTTTTACCTCATTGAGACGGCCAGGTGGACTGTAATAGGTGGGCTTTTGTCTTCACGTATAGGTCCACACAATCAAATTTCGCAATAACTCTAACAGCTTATTTCATCTTTTAAACTTTATCTATTCCGGACGAATGGAAGGTGTAGATGTAAAAACAAGCTTTAACAACAATTTCGTTTGGTATGAACCGCGGCAAGTTTCTTTCACTAATCGCACCCCGACAAGAAAAGTAACATAACTAAAAAATGCAGCATTTGTGAAAAATCAACTTAAAGAATAATATAAAACTTATATAAGATTACATCCACCGGAGGGATAAATTGCGAGATAGATATGTGACGGTTTATTTTCGAATTGGGGGTCTTCATACATATTTTTCAATGACAACCTCAATATTACGAATTTTTGGTTTGAGTCACTTTCTTGCGGGGGTGCGAAATGTCCACCAATGAAAATATTCCATATGCTTTCGAATACTGTGGTTCCCAAGGTGGTTCGGAACCCAGTTCAGTAAACTGTAGGTCCCGTCGCGAAATAAGCTTAGCAAAGAGTTGAAAGCGACGTTAGATAAAAATAGAAATAAAATGTACACCGATCCAGAGGTGTAAATTCACCCTTAGGATGAACGACGATTACTTCTTATACATCCTGTACTTATAGTTTTGTCGCGGGACGTAAGTCGATCGACTGCATCGATCCATGGATCCGTGCCGCGACCCGAGATCTTTTCGTATAGGTCACGTACGATCTTTACTCCTACAAGATCGCGACACGCGGTGGCCTTGGTGACTCGAGGGAGAAAAAGCGCGCTTGATCGTGACCTTTGGCGCGAGCCGCTACCGTTCGAACTCGAACGCACGCGTGTACATGCGTGCTGCGTGCTGCGCGCTGCGTGCTTGCGTTCACAAGCTGAAAGTATTGCAAGTCACGAAGTGAATTCGATTACGTAATCGAGCACGGGTTACGTAGCGGTAGCAAGCATTACGTGGACTACGTCGGCGAGGCGTGTTTTTTGCCGGGCATTAACACAGCATCCTGGATGGTCCGTGGCATCCTCGAATTCCGTACAATTATCCTCTATTTTCGACCTACTTTTGCGCAACCTATCCTCCTAGGCTGGTCCATCGCCGAGAACACATCCTGGAGAAACTGTACATCCGAATCTCCCTATCTACTACTACAATCCCTGACCAAAAAATTAAGGTCACTCGTCATTTATTCTGACCTTATTTGTGTTTTCGATCAGCTTTAAAATTAAAGCTTTATTTATTTATTTACAGCTTTATGTAAAATTAAAATTCTCTGCATCGATTGCAAGAAGTTGAAACTAAATTCTACGTTATTTCGTCCCTTAAGGGTTTTAATAAAGGAGAAATCATATATTGACGTCTTCAATCTTTTAGATTTTGAAACAATTCTAAATTTCATCTACTCAATTTTCCTATAAATTCATAAAGATTTGTAGTCTAGTAATCACTTAATTACTAATGTGTAATAATTTAACCATATTAACTATTAACTATTAAGTATGCATTCAATTTTTATTTAAAATATGCAATTTCAAATATCAACTTCTTGCTTTTCTTAAGGAATTATTAACCCTTTGCAGTCTGAGCTATTTTAACACTAACCGCGCCACGACTGGTTTCACATTTTTTATTTTTTTATTATTAAAATTATAAAGATGCTTCCATCACAAAATTGTTCAACAAATTTCTTCATTTAATCACGTATTGTAATTTTTATAAAACGGCGAATATCCAACACATTTTGTAGCCGGTACGATTAGTATTAACTTAAAAATTAAACATTTCTTCCGACCTTGAATGAGTCCACCGTATTTGATTTTTTTTTCATTTCATGGATATGAAATTAGTATAATACCTTATACAATACATAAATGTTTATTAATTGATTACATACGTATTTATTTAGATATATATATTTAATAATATACACAATATTGTGGATAATGGTACAGTAATTTTTACTCTTGACTGCTAAGGGTTAACGAAAAATACATTTCCAACTACTGTACAGAAGAAAGAAGCACCCAGTATAATTATAAGATATAATGACAAACAATATCTTCATGTAGAAATTGTATTGTACAATGATTGATTTATTCCATTTAAAGTATCAGATAGTCCGCAATAACACATACATATATATTCTCAGAACTATTCAATTAAACAGCGGAATCCTTTTTCAATACTTACCGTGTTCTTATTTGACTTTTTATGTTTTTCTATTAAATATGGCCGGGTGCTTCTTTCTTTTGCACAGTAGTGTAGGTCTCTCATCGAAGTCTACTTATGTAACTTGAATACGTTCCCTAAAATAAGCCTACCAAAAGAAGCCACTTTGTGATCAATAAAGAAAAACATACTCTCTAAAGATACATCGATGTTACTGTTCATATATCAGCTAAAACGGTCTGCGTTTGGTTCCTGACGGCATTGACACAGGTGAAACACAGACTAGGCGAAACTATAGGACCAACGTCTGTTCTACTTGGAAGAGGGAAGGGCGCCGTGAAAGGGTCTATAAGTTTGGGGTCACTATCCCGTTGCGATGCGAATTTCTCGGATGTAATTTGTGGCAGGTCGTTTTCTGGGGACTGGAATTAGGAAGCAGAGTATACCTACCAGAAATAGCAGCTCTCGGTTGGATTGTGTAGCCGTGAGGTGTTCCCGGTACAAAAATTAAAGGGTCGAACCCAAAGTAGGGAGTAGCTTTATAAACACAGGCGAGAGTATATATTATACGCGCAAAGAAAGAAGGCACGAGAAACTCGTAGGTACCACGTGATCTCCCACTACGCGCTATACAAAAGGCATGGAGCTTTGCGTCAAGAGTGGGGATTCGCCGTTCCCCTTGCACCCCACTGACGAAATTCTGTGCCTTCTTTCTTTGCGCTTACTATACTGCCCGAAAGCGCTAGGAATTCGGTTAAGGAATGATATGCAAATGTTTTCTACAGCTGTGCTTTCGTTCCAATGTAAACGTTAAAAACGATTTTCTCCAGTCAAAACCATTTGCCATACATGAAACATTATTTAATGTAACTACCAAAATCCCCGTGCAAAGTAGAAACGGTCTTCATCGATTGTGTTGAATAGAAACGCATTCATATCGTAATAATTTTGATACGTTGAAAACAATGTAACAATATTCTACAATTTTTTGAATCTTCTTTCTACTTCGTATTGCATCGAATTTCTTCAGAAATTTATAAAAATTCGCAATCTAGTAACCACTCTTCTTCCTCCTAGCGTTACTGTTTAATTGTAAAATCACTTTAAATATATTCTTTCATTCTTCTCAGTCTTCTTCGGTAACTCGCTTAAAATTTTGCGATCATGAAAAATGTGACAAATATAACGGTAAACGTTTCATAAAAAAAAAACAAAAATTAAAACCGAAAAGGTTACAAAACTAAATGTTCAATAATTTATCAGATTTACCAAGTTTAGTGGTGATTATACATAACAACAGGCAATTATACATAATTACAAGTTCATTAAATTTACCGTAACATATACATAATAGACGAGGATGAGATATTTCACGAATGTCCTCAATTTTTTCACGTATATCGAGGCATTGCTGTACACCTGAGATAGAGAGAAAGGAACCATAAATTTCGAAACGGGAGCAGCGAGACTGGCAAAGGGGGAGGTGGGGGGCAAAGAAGGCAGTAAATCCAGAGTGTTGCAGTTTCCCTCGGCCCATCCCGGGGAAAGGATATCTCGAACAGTTACGCTCGTGATCCGAGAATGATGTAAACACGGTGCGCAAGATCGGCCGAAGCAGACATAGAGGACCAGGACCGTGTGGCGGGGCGAATATTTGAGAGCGTGTACGTGACGTTTCACGCTCTCGCATGTGGGTTGGGTTAGGCCTAACAGCTGTTTCGCGAAACCTTGACCTTGGTTGGCTTGAGCCGCTGTATGCACGGCCTACGCCAAACAGACAGGTCAGTCAGCTACTCGATCAGTCAGGCAAACAAGAAGTCAGTCAGTCATGTCCAATTCAGTTTAGTCCAGTCCAGTGGAGTCCAGCGAGGCAGTTGGACGAGCAAACGGATTTTCTCAATCGACGACGTTACTGACCTACGGACTTACGGTTACGTCTTACGGTTGAAACAATGCCTCGTTGCTCACACCTCGTACCGTTTCCTCTTGTTCTTACCGCGGTGTCGATGCTCTTTGAATCGCGTTGCGTCACCGGCACCCGAGTTATGCTCACGTTTTAGCTAAACTTATCCGTCATCCGCTACACGCAGTGCATTATTAAGCCCCGTAGTAGTAATAGCAAATGCTACGGGCCCCGCGCTTGCAGCAAAAAATTCACCTAAAATTTGGTCGATACTTTTCCCAGACATTTTTGCTAAAAGAAAGGTAATTCATCGTGTTTTATTATAGCATCGTGCAAAACATAGGGCCTCCTGGAAACATTTGCTACGGGCCCCCGCGCAGACTTAATCTGGCTGGTAGCAAGCTCGACACATCGCACGAGAAATTAACTAATTAACCCCTGTGTCAAAGAACAAAATGTTCAATCATCGATATATAGTAACTTCCATTAATATACGGACATTTTTAACCACTTGCCGTACGTTTTCTTTTACCGTTACAGTGACTCGAATAGAAGGGAAAATCATAGAAGAGAAAAGAAATGTATTATTTTTTTAGTGCTTTAAACCAAATACGATTTATATAGAGTATACAGGTATACATGAATCTATCGACGTATTACATAATGGTTTAATACGTCTCTTCACTTAACTTAATTTAAAATTAGTTTGTAAAGCTTCAACTTGGTTACATTAATTCAATGAAATGAAACTTTAATTGCAGATTATTTTTTATATGGCTACATTTATTTTAATGGTTAAATATTGATTTCAAACAAATCAAATTTTATGTTTATATTCATCTAAAATGAAAAACGTAACATTCATATTTGTTAAACTTCGTTGACAATTTTCATCAGGAGTTTGGCTCGTCAAAGTACGGCAAGGGGTTAACACCAAACCTATCTCGCCTTAAGGGGTAGACTCGTTATTTCAGGATTGCAAGGGTACGGAATGAGCCTCCTCATTTCTCGTTAATGCAAAGATGGGGGTTTTCAATAGTCAAAAGTTCTAGATAAAAACTCAATCTAGACCGCGACCGCCCTCAAAAGTGCTAGATAAAAACTCAATCTAGACCGCGACCGCCCTCAAAAGTTCAATTTTTATGTTTACGAAGACTAACTTGCAATTATTCGAAGCATACAACTGAGCATGTAGCTATTTTCATAAAGTTGTTACATGCTGCCGAATAATTTTTGATTATTTATTCCACAGACGTCGATCATTATGTTCAGATTAGTGTGTCTAGGTATGTCAGGTTTTTCATGGTTTTGGTTCGTTTGCTCTGTTCTAAAGATTACGTTGGCCGCAGTACGATTCCAACCAGTGTTTCACACGATTCAAATTAAATCATTGCAATGTTTGAATTACATTAGTAAATTTGATAGGAAATATGAATTAATATTTTCAATATATACATTTTCTTTAGTTTTTTAGACGCAATTTACCTTCGATAAAGGTTCAAACGGGAACCGAAATGTCAGGCATATTTGCATAACAGCTATTTATTTAAAAATTGATCGAAACCGTTGCGCCGAAAACATGAATTCATAAGTATTAAATATTTATGATTGACAGAATTGATTGGTTATAAAATGAATGTTTGATTTCATAATGTTATAGGCTGACGTTAAGACGAATTCAACGACCTACTATAATATGACGTTGAGCCGATAAATAACGGCAAAATAGATTTTTTTCTTTTTTTATCAAACACAACGTCAGGGCGTGTCGCAAACCGTGAAAAAATGTGGGACTTCTGTAACTCAAACTATGTAAAATAATGCGATTTAGGTTCAACTGTATAGACCCCATTTTTGGCGCCTGGGTAAGCTTAATTAAAAAGAAAATAGTTTTTTCCGACTGTTCGGGACGAAATACCCCACTGCGCGTTGGTCCGAATGCAGTTGTGCAAGGGCGAAAGAAGACCCCTCCGCTTTGTTCCCTCTTTTCTGCGCGAGTGCGAACGCTCGCGGGCGTTATCGTAGGTCGGGAAACCAGGCAGAAATCACTCGCAACGGAGAAACGCGCGCGAAATAGGATCTCGTTCGAGCGGGAGACGTGTTCCCATGATCGTCGGTCGTCGAATCAACGACGGAGTACGTTCCCGCGGGGAGTATAGCAATTAATTATAGCTGATCGTACGGATATCAGAGCTGCGCGCTTACGAGATTTCGTTCCTCGGCGTCCGTCGACCGTTTATCAAGCGCAGTTCCTTTTTTTCCCAGTTGACCGTCTACGTGTCCGACGGACGTGCAACTGCTTTATCGACGGTTTTCGGAAAAAATCGCGACCGAGGAACGCGGAAAAATTCCCTCGTCGGGAACGAGTGCAGCGACGACGAATGGCAGACAAGTTCAACTCGAGGAGACTGTTCCGCGTAAACGAGCGAATGCACGTGTACGAAAACGTGACCGCAGCTCGCGAAAACGTCAGCTTTCAGGCTATCAGCCGCATGGAAGAAGTCGTAGTCGTCACGTTAACACTGCAAACTCGAAGCCTCTTCGTCTAGTGTCGTCGACGCTATGAATCAATTGATCGAGTATTCGCTGATCCATTGAAAATTATTCTAATTCACCTGTCAACTGCGGCGGATGATTCATCGTAATGGTTGTCAATGAACTTCTCGAATCTGTTGTAAAAATTGATGGAGCAGCTTAAAGTAAATATTGGATCGAAACATATGTTCGTTCCATTATCTTCTTTTTCTATCGTGCACTTTTGAGTGTCATATATGATCGATACAATTTTCTAACCGACCTGGAAAATCAATTTGTGCTGCAGACTATTGGTCCTTGAATGACGGACCATTTCCATTATTGTATAATCGATATCTCTCAAGACCATTTACTGAGCACTTTACTAATAACTAGACTGCGGATCTTCATGCAAAATAAAAAATGTTTGACATGTTTGAAATGTTTCACAATCGTGAAAAAAAATATATGGTATGAAGGAGGTAAGTTCGAGTGTTTACGTGTTTGTTTTCCATCTGAATATCTTAATTAACAACCGAGAGAAAAAATGATACAGTTAAGTGTATACCCTCAGATTATCCTTATATGAAGGATTGATTAATTATTTATTTATTATATATAGCATACGTTATAACATACATGTAGCATAAATTATAGTATACGGTATAACATATATTTCTCAAAAACAAATAATGAAGTATATAACGTAATATATATGAAGGATTAGCGATTTAAAATTTTAGGGGATTATCTTTCAACCGAAAACCATTGTTTTCCATGCAATACCAATAAAAATTGTGTCAGGGCCGCTGGATAATTCTTACCCTGGTAGACACTTTCCCTCCGATTAACAATCCCTCCGAGAAAATCATGATGTCCGATCTCGCCTGAGAAAATCAGGCGAGACGCTTTCTACGTATAACTGCGGGAGCCGTTTTTAGCAGCCCGCAGAGGGCGCGAAGCTTCGATTATTAGTTCGTCATACTTGTCGACGGTACATGTATACATCTGCGGAGAACCGGCGTGCGCTGGTACACGACTGTTTACCAGCACATGTCCCCGTTTATTAATGCGCAAAGCAAGCTTGGCCGGTAGCCAAAGATGTACGAAAAGCTAGCTGGCAGCGATTTCTGCCGGCGATTAGGAGCACACGTTCTCGGTCCGCCTCTTCCGCCCTGTTATTCCGGCTCGGGAGCGGGACAAGCACCTTTCCTACTTTCCAGGAACCTGCTAGAAGAGGCTGAACCCTTTTAGAGGACGATTTCGATGCGCGGCTCAAGCCGGGACCGGGCCGTCGACCTTCTACACGCTCCGAACACACGCGGCGCGTGTTTGACACACACCCGATGCCGCTCAAACAAAGGATCCACGGGAAGGAGTCTCGTGAAGATCCTCCTCGACTCGTCCTCGCCCGTGCACGTGTGCACAAGCGCCGCACTATGGGCTAAACCGACAAATGCTGTGTCAAAAACAAAGAACTTTTCATAGAAATGAGATAGAGCGACGAAATTTTTTTTTAAATTAAAGCTGAAATTTTGCAGAATATGAAATAATTATAGAGATTGCGGCGGATTTTTTCACGCTGATTTCAAGTCTGGCCACAAAATTTTTCTACGACCTCAAGATTTTTCGAAAAGTCGAATTATTTTTAAACAGTTAAACTTTTATTTTTCCAAGGCTAAAAAACATTCGTACCATAATCTCTCTATTTTCCCATGTTCTACAATGTTTCACTTTAATTTAAAAAAAATTTCATCACTCTATCTCATTTCTATTGAAAGTTCTTTGATGTTGTTACAGAATTCGTCGGTTTAGCCCATAGTGCGCCGTCGCGTCTTCCATTCTACACGGTGGATAAGGTTAATTCGGATGTTAGCCTTTAAAGCGAAGAAAAATACGATTCCAATAATCTAGCGGGTATTAAATTGTTTGTCAGCCGGAGACCGATCGTCTTAGCGCGTGTACGCGGATCAATTCTCTGCCGTCTTTCATTCGACGGTAAGCTACCCGGATGGAAACGAGAAACGCAGTTGAGGGATATCACCTAACGTCTGAAAGCTATCAATAGACTGCGGATCTTTGTGCAAAATAGAACTTGTTTGTATGTGGCTGAACACCATGTGACTGAGTGACTGTTTTCGAATAAATACTTACAGAAAAAGACATTGGATTCATGCTTGTAACAAAGAGTTCAACGAAATATTGAAAAGATGTTGAAAAATTGTGATGTCATTTTTTAATTTAATACTTGAGATTCTTAATACGATTACTAATCATTTTAACTAATTATTGAGATAACTTTAATGTTATTATTTATCCTATTAGAATAAGATTCTAACCAATTGATGATTCAGACACATCGGTATTAAACAAACAAGTACACAAAAAGCCTGAAAATTATGAATAGACTGGAGTTTTTGAAGAATAAAAATTTCATGCATTTGTTACAAGATACAGGTGCCATTTACCATCTTTCTTCCTTTAATAATTTTGCTATCTCGAAAGTATTGATGCTATTTAATTCTTCCATTCTTTATATTATGTTAAATTTCATTAATAATTTTGCTAGGTCGAAATTAATATATTGATGATAATTAATTCTTTCATTGTTTACACTATGTTAAATCGTATTTACTCATTTTTGCCATAAATGCATACAATCCCCAGTCTAATTATAACAAACATAATTGTAAACCATGGACGATCGGAAGAGACCAATACCGTTGCACATACCTAATCAAATTGCTGGACGACGAAGCGTCCTCTGTTGTGCAAATCTACGCCGAGCCATAACCTACGCAGAAGCTAAACAACCTTGTTCGACTGTTGCACTCGGAACTGCGGGAACAGCTAATGTCATCGAATATGGTTCTGTTGTCGCGCGCGCAGCAGTTCTCGAGTGAACATCACACGGTCGTGAATCCCTCTTTTACGCTACGACCACGACAATGGAAACTCTCGACTCGTGTCAAATTAATGATTAGTCTGCTCGAAAGGCAGGACGTGATTCGAGAAGACGTACTTACAAGTACTTGCTAGATGTTTTATGCTGGGACTGAACCTATTCTAAAAGAAGAATATGAAAAATTGGAAAAAATTTAGGTGACTCGGAATCACCGCTAAAACTTACTGTACCATTATTCAAAATAATTATTACATTATTAAACTTGTTTGTATCTAACCAATTACTTAACATTTCAGCATTGTACAAGGTATTATATCAATTTCATATCCATAAAATGAAAAAAATCATATAGAATTGTTGAACTTTTTATAAATGTAATTTATTATATGTCTTCTATATAATATGCCTTGCCTTGAATGTCTTGAACTATTACAGCTCAACCATAGATAATCAACCATTACAGAATGAAATTACTCTAGCTAGGAAGGGAAAGGGTTAATGCAAAGGGTTAATATTTTTGCTATTCAGAAAAATATAATAGTGTGATAGGTCATATCACTAAAGGAATGTGTAAAAAAATGAATGAGCTTCGTCGGAAATTGATTACTTCACTAGTTCTTCAGTAATCATGCATGCCAGTTTAAAAAACACAGTTTCGAGAAACGTGCGTGTTATACGATAAATAATAAGAATTTAATTAGAAAAAACCTATTGTGCTTCACGGTTATCTGTTTATATATCCAAAAGGTCTAGTCCCAAATGTCCGGTAGTGATTCTGAAAAGAAATTCTTAAAAGTCATTTGTTTCTAATGTAGTTACCCCATAAATACTTAGTGCAGTTGTTCTTAAACTTTTTGAAGGCAGGGAACACTTTAGGTTTCGTACAAACCTAAACAGCGCGCCGAACAGCAAACGGAACGGGTTTTTGCTACTTTCAGAATTTCTTCCGAACAACTATGAAAGCTGCAGAGGCGTATCGAAACGTTTCGACGAACACTTGCAAATCTGTCTGCAGGGCAGATAGAGCATATCCTAAACATTCATAATGTATAGAATTATTAAATAGGCATTTTACATATAAAATTATAAATACATTTTCTGTATTCTTTGTACTACAATATACGCCGCTACAGCTTCCATAGTTGTTCGGAAGAAATTCTGGAAATGAGTTAGTTGAAACGTACACTAACTGATTTTTGTTTTGTAGAAGTTTTTTTAGCTAAGTATAGGGTATATTTTTAAGAGAAATTCACTTTTGTACTATATACATTTTTGTAATTATTAATATTTAAAGATAACCAACGATGAGTCACTTTCTTGATGATTCCAAGACTTATGCAATGATTTTGTTATACCTCCGGATGAGTCCCGATGTTCATTTCTGTGCCATTGTATTCTTTGCAGTTTTCTGATTCAGATGTAAGAAAAATTGAATCTGGCTACGTCTGACTCTGTGTTTTATAGGGGCGTTCGGCGCTCGACGAAGGCGAAATGTTCGTCAAAATGCGCGGTTCAGCGCGCTGTTCAGGTCTGTACAAAGTCTTAGATTATACGAAACACATCGGAACACCAAAATTAATGATCCAAAAACAAACAAAACATATTTTAGGGAATATATTATTAACCCTTTGAGTACTTTTGACGACTCGCATTCGTCATGCACATGTTATGCTTCTTTGATATATTTATTTTTATTTTGTAATAGAAATCTTGTTTAAAATTGTGTAAATACTCTATCACTGGAATAATTAAAATCTTGCATAATATCTATTACATTTCATATTACTTAAATTCATTCTATATGCAAAAAATCTTAAAGTAAACCCGAATCCAAATAAGTATGTACAGGAGGTTAAATATATATTTAATACATTTCGCAGATTTTCGCGGGACACTTGCAATAAGCTCGCGGAACACCGCTTAGGGCTTATGAGGGTTAATCCAGAGTATAGGGCAGTGGAAATAACTAAAGCCCAGCATCTTTTCCGCGGTTCTGCGGACCGGGAAGCAATCGATTGAAAATTCACGACGGAGAACCGATTAAAATGACGGAAGTAGCAACTATTTTGGTAGAAGGTCCGCCACGATGGCGTGTGACGGGTCGTTGGCCTGCAAGAGCATACAGCAAGACAAGCAAACAAGCAGACATGATCCCCCTGCAGGTCCCGCCGATAGAGAGGCGTTCCTCATTGGGCCTCACCTGCACCAAATTCCTAGCTAGCCGAGCCCGGTCGTTGACCCTCGAGGAGGAACACGCGAGGTACCCGATCCCTGCACTATATGACTACAAGAAACGAGATATCGTCAGAGCAGCCAACGTCCAGGTAGAATCGAGCACTAACGACCTGAGTATTTGGAATTTGATATCGAACCGGTGTCGCTGCCAGTATCCCCTTGTTTGCCTTCCTCGAATAAATCAGGCTAAACACCTTTGACGCTAATTAACAAATGGGAATTTTTAAAAACTTCTCAAAACTGATTTTTCTTCGAGAAAGTCTGTACAAGTTAATTACAAATATCTACTATTGCTATGTCGTACACGAACGAGGAAGTGTGGTGGAATATTGTTGTTCGGCCTCTATTAGATAAGCAAGAAATCCAATAATTAAAAACAAATTTGTTTTATCTAAATTTGAGCTAACAATTTCCTGGCGAAGATACATTTTAATTTTAGAAATGTTTATACACAAGAAAGAATAATAATATAAAAGATCTTCTTTGAGGATCTTTTCTCATGATATACAAAACTACTATGTAGGATATACTTCAACATTCATTGATAATGGGTTTGGACAGACTTTCCATTTTCTCGTTAGTCTAAATCGTCCATCATCCATCAGTCCGGTTCCCATAAATTCGTAAACGTTCCGATAACCACTCAACGGACGCTACAACTTATCTAGTCATGAAATTGATTTACTGTAATGACTGGACTTTTCGGAGAAAAGGAATTAACTTCTATTTTATAGACGAAATTAACTGATTACCAGTTCGATAATTTGAAAATAATTAATTATTCTCCTCACAAGATCCGAAAATATATTATACACTGAATTCGATGAGTTTACTGTTGCTAAATATTATACTCGATTCAGAACCTAGTATGCTGAAATTACACATATTTTATAAACAAGAAAACGTAAAATTAAGCAGATTTACTTTACACCCCATAAGAGATAAAAGTCACCCTGGAGAAGAAATAATTCTCATTAGCGGTAATGGTAAATGGTAACAGGAAGCAATTCGTCGATAATAGTTATTTGTCACAATCATTTATGAATTTTTCTAAATAATTTCTATCAATATCTTAAAATTTGCTTTAATATCTGCATAATTTTTTTTTGTATAAAAAGGTCAAATTAAATATGAATGTTAAATGAGATATACCATATCTAATATGGTATAAAAATAGCGAAAGGAAGGTATAACGAAAAATGTTTGTTTGAATTCACCGCCAAATATCGATCAACTCTTGACCGTTCGATATTTAGATTTCCAATTACAAGTATATTCACATAACCTGATTACCATGCATACAGTCTTAGCATCAACACGTGGCTAATTAAAAGTATTACGGAAAAATTATTTTTCCCCTACATAAAGCAAGTACGTTACAGGTTTCTTTTTCGTTTTAAATTCATACGTTACAAAACTTAATCTTGAATTATTAATTTACAGACGCAATCTTTAAAATTTTCTTGAAAATGATCTAAAAAAGAGATCGAAACGTCGAAAAGTAAAAATTGTGAAATTTTGCAAATAGTGTAGGAGTTATAATAGATCGAACCTGGGCGCCGAGATCATTAAGAAATTTTGGTTTAGAATTTACAATAGAGAATAACAAACAAACAATCATTTATGTCATCGCTAATAATACTTATTAATTATTATAACAATTTTTTGATAGTTCTGTTTTTCCAAAAGTAGTTGCTGTATTTACTAACGGCTGTCTTCCATTTGAACAAAAATTGACAATTTGTTAACGATCTCATTGAGAAAAATGTCTAAAACAAGTATTATTTTCTATCTCTGTCTAAAAGTGGCCATCCGAGAGCCCAGAAGGCTGCATGTGTCGAACCGTTTGAATCGGAGGTTGTCATTTGCGTCGTTGAAGTCGCGTCCCAGGTGTTTCTATTCTTACGGCAAGTGGTTGAAACCGGTCGTCACTGCGTCATCACAGTGATCGCAGAGGTACGATCGGCGGACAGAGACGCGAAGGAGAGACATCGGTGCGTATGGAGCCGGGCACGCCGATCTCGGGATGGGAATCGTTCATGGAAATTCTTGAGGAAAATTAACAGGAATCCCCGGTGAATCGTCGCTGATGTCACGCGAACTCCGTTGCATAATTAATGACAATAGACCCCGGCGAAGGTCACGAGCGAGTTACGCTCGAAGGAAATCCCACGAACGGCAAGAAAGTATCGGCACGTTACCATCTCGGCCGGTTCTTATTATTTCATTTCTTATTGTTCGAAGCCACTCGATCGGATCGTGGCACAAAACAGATACTTAAAGCGACTGATTACAGCATCCGAACACGATACCTCGTCGGAGGTGCCAGCCTGTGAAACTAGAATTATAACATGACGAGACCCAGGGATCGTGCGAAAATTGTAGCAGCCGCCATTGTTTCCACGCGAATTAGTCAAGGGGAATCGAAGTCGCAGCAATTAATCAACATGAATCGATCGATTTTCGCGCCAGCATCGGTAACAACTCTGTTCTATTGGTATTGGAGAACCCTGTGTAGGATCTTTGTGTTGCATCTAAGACAAAGGTTTCGATAAGAAATCACTAGACTGCAGATCTTACGAATTTCTGACCAAAATGAGTAGATGTAATTTAAAATATTGAGTCTATAACTTAAAAACCGGAATTTGACATTAGATGCCAACACTTGTGTATGCGCTGTAGCAAATCATTGGCATACACGTAATTTTGAAGCTCTATTCATAACCTGCAAAATCAGTCAACAGTGTTTAATTCGCTTGTGCGCATCATATTTTTTTCAATCATGGAAAATTTTGAAAATTGGCAAAAGAAACAGCATTCGCGGGAACTTTTGCTGAATCACTTTTTCGCAAAGAAAACTGCAGCCGAAAGTCATCGTTTGCTCGTGGAATTGTATGGCGAACATGCTCTTGCGAAAACATGGCGGTTCAAGTGGTTTCAACGTGGCTTTAAAAGTGGCGATTTTGACATCAAAGACAAAGAGCGGCCTGGACAGTCGAATAAGTTTGAAGATGAAGAATTGGAAGTGTTACTCGATCAAAACACGTGTCAAACACAAGAAGAGCTTGCGGAATCAATCACCGAAAACAACTAATTTCAGACACGAGACATTGATTTTCCAACATGAAAATTCTCGGCCATATGTTGCGAAACCCGTTAAAAACTATTTGGAAAATAGCGGATGGGAAGTTCTGCCCCACCCGCCATGTACTTCAGACTTGGTGCCTTCTGACTATCATTTGTTTCGGTCGATGCAGAATGCACTTTCCGGAATACGCTTCACCTCAGTCCATGGCATCAAAAATTGGCACATTTCGTTCTTTGATTCAAAAGATGACCGGTTTTTTGGGATGGCATCCACAAATTGCCAGAAAGATGGGGAAATGTTGTAACTTCCGATGGACAAATAATTTGAATAACAGAATTATAGAAGATTTTATTTAATAAACGTTCAAATTTCCTAAAAAGATTCCGGTTTTTAAGTTATAGACCCAATAATAAAAAGATTAAGAATAATGTCGATATACTACTTTAACCATATCATAATAATCAATGAGCAAAATAAATTTTTACTTAGCTCCTGTAGATTGTAATTAGTCTATAGCAATTTTATTTTGCATTAAAATCCGCAGTCTTGTAATTATAATAATTAATACATTGCACTATAATTATGAAGACGATTATAGAATTCTCTAACAGAATATATTTAAGCAAACTTGTGAGTTTGATTACTCAGAATTAGTATTGTATAATATGTATTATATATTTATTTATCTCGACTTCATAGCTCGGAAATTGACTTAATTCAGAATTTTGTAAATTTCAAAAACAACCTTGGTTAAAATTTTAATCGATTAATGCTCTGGGCAAACCTATGTGCAAGTTAACGGTACACACCTCTGTGCGTGAATGAACAATGTTTGAAACTGGGCGGTGCCTGGCTGCGAACGCTGGCCCGAGTGGAAGAAGCGCGTTCGAGCGAGCACGCGTCGCTATGCGAACCGATCTATCGAAAGGAAAGTTGTATCGCTAAAAGCGAATCTCATTGTGAACCTGGGAGTGCATCATAAGTTATGTAACCGACTCATTGGCGGCTAGATACCGGTAACACCGGTATCGGCCGAACGACGATTCAAATGCCAGAACCCCACATATCTCGGCCCTGGGAAATTATCGGCGGATCCTCGATCCAGGTGGGCACATGCTTTTCTTTAATTGATTAAAACCTTTTAAACTTCTTCGTCTAGTATGACTCCACATCTGAGAAAGAAAAATGTAAATACATAGAACGGGTTTTTATATGTTTTTATTAATTTTCTTGAAGATGATCTAAACGTAGATCGAAACATCGAAATATGAATTTGATAAATTGCAGAATTGCTTCTAAGTAAAACTTGATCGAACCAGTGCGCCGAGAGCATTAATACATCTTTTATATGTATTCACTTCTTCCTTTATAGCTTTAATTGTCTTATTTTTAAATGAAAAACATATATAAATTACAACAAAGTTTGAGTAATATTTAATATAATTAGTAAACAGAATTGTTTGAAATAAGTAGCAATCAAGGAACTGTCCTTTGAAGTAAATTTCAAATGAAACACTTAAAATAGTAAGGAGTTGTTGGCAAGAATATTAAAAACAATTCGGAGTGCGAAGGGTTAACACGTTGTTCGCCGATTCAGCGTCCATAATGGTAGTCAAGGGGTGACTCAGTGTTACCACTAAAAAATGTTGTACCACTATTCACAATATTGTTTACATTATTAAATATAATAATCCAATAAATAATGAAGATAATAAATAATAAAAGATCATATATAATGCTATTGTTCTAGGCCGGAAGAAATGTTTATTTGTCCTGTTAACACAGCTCCGAGTGCAAAGAGATAATTCAGTGTTATAAAAATAGCTTCACACTTCGACTGGCAACCCAGTAACCTCAAAAATTGAAGACCAAAAGTTGCAAAGACAGCAAATACCAATGGTCTTTCATCAGACGCAGACGATCACAAAAAAACTTTCCGTGCACTCAATTTTTTCGCTAGCACTGATTTGGTATAAAAATAGTGAACACTTCTGTAATACAAGCTAGTCTCTCGTACCATAGGATTATATAAAATTGTTGGAATGAAAACTTGGATCGACAACTTTCAGAAGCACATGGAGCACAAAACAGAGAAAACGTTGTAAGTTAAGTTAGTATTTAACGCCAAACAAAAACATGCCAAAGTGAACGAGTTTATTTTTCATAAAGTCATTTCATAGTTTAAATATAGGTAATTTTTCGAGAATGGAATATGAAGGGCTGGTAATACTTTATAACTAAAAATCAATCTAATTCTAATGTGGCATCGAGTTCCGTATAATTCTAACTCACGAGGGAATTCAATAAAATTCTGTTCCACTAGAGAATTTAGAAGTCGTTAAAATGAAAATAATAGTTAGAGTGCTCTCTGAAAGAGATGGCGACGAATTTTATAGAACTACTAGAACGAGTTAGAATTGCATTGAATTATAAGGAATCTAGTTACATAGAATTATTTTCGAGGTATTTTGTGAATAAACAGTTTCTGAATAGGAATCGACGAAATCTTCTTTGTCTCCGACGAAACTGAAAAAGCATCTCTCGCGTCACGGAGGTTGGACACAGAAATTAGTCGGCGAGAAAGCACTGGAACAAAGGACGAAGGAACAGGTGGCGGATATTTACGGATTCGGCGGTTTTTTCCGTTGAATTCGGCCGGCAGACAGCCGATGAATAATCTCGCCGCTGAGAATCACTGCGACGGCGAGGCTTCCTAAACAATACTCGACTTACTTTCACTTTGTCCCCCACTGGTCTGCTAAGCCCGTCGTTCGCGGTCCCTCGCGGTCCTCGTCATCGTCATCGTCATCGTCACACTCGCTCGATTATGCGTAAAATACAATATATGTATCACGCTGTCGATATCGATTCATTACAAAATCGCTGAACATGCACCGTCGACGAGATAAAACGGATAGGAAGGAGAATATTGCAATTTCGCGACGTTCGAGACGTTCTCGTTGAAGTTCATGTATTTTTTTGCGAAATTATGCTGAGGTTTTATCCGAGCGATAACTGCTGGGCGCGTGCGGTTCGTTGTCGCGAAATCTTCGAGTTTCTTGGGTCGCGGAATAACAGCTCTGATTGTGCGAACGTGAAATTATGCTAGGAATATCGGAATAAAAAGTGATCTGATTGATCAGAATAGAAAAATTTATTTTGCATAAAGATCCGCTGTCTAGTAATTACCTTCCCATTCTTGACATCAATCCTTAATTAATTCCTCAGACTTCAAACATCGCACACATACTTTCTCAACCAAATCAATTGCATTCGTCACAGTCATTGTACCCTACCGCCGAGTCTCATTCTAAACAGGAAAATGTCAGTTCAACAACGATGACAGTTCTAAACATAAGCTGATAATAATTTTGTTGAAGGGACATCTTTAACCCTCATACTCTCCCTAGAAATAGTTGCATAAAAAATTCTACGATACTTTCTCACCCATTTCTGCTTCATACTTTAAACTAATAAACTTTGCTTCATTTATCACGTCACATTTTAAAGAAATACGTCTCACAACACAGATAAAGAGGGACCAATCATTTCATAGTATGTAGGAATAGTAAATGAGTGAATTTTCACCCTGAGGAACGTATGAGGGTTAAGTTCCTTATTACATACAAGTCGTTGAGAACCACGTAATAGGCTTCCAATAAATAACACGGTCCAACAAATTGAAAATTTTTTGACGTTTTGATTCTCACTATGCAATTCTTTCAGAGTTTTTGGCGCTGATTCCGAAAAAATCTGGTCTACTTCTCCTAGACGCACAGTTTTTGAAAAATTTAAGTTTGAAGAAAAGACATATTTTTCGACTTTGAACAAATATTGTGATGTTATTATAAAAGATATTGTATTGTTCTTTACAGCAAAAGATTTCGTCTTCAATGATTTTTTAATTTCTTACTTTTATTATTAGTTTATTATTAGTTAAAATAAAAAAAAGCATTTTTAAACAATCATAATTGCATATCACTGGATGCGGGAAAGTCTAGAGAATCTACTGCTGTAAAGAACAATACAATATCTTTTATAATAACATCACAATATCTGTTCATAGTCAAAAGATATGTCTTTTTTCAAACTCAAATTTCTCAAAAACTGTGCGTCTAGGAGAAAAATTAAGGTCAGATTCGGAATCAGCGCGAAAAACTATAAAAATCGAACAGTGAGAATCGAGAAGTTTTTTGGCTGTTAGACCGTGTAATGCGTTAAATTTTAAAAAGATGAAAGGTAATCGAACCATTGTACCCCTGACAGCCATACTTATTTTCTCAGGCTCCAACCATCGCAAACATGGTTTCTTAACAGTCGTGGTACCCGACCACTGAGTAGTATATGTCGATGAAAACATACGCATGGAGAAATAATGTCGATGTTAACATTATCAAGGAAGTGATTGTTGGTGAAGTAGAGCTAGCCCGTTCGTTCGTTGGACAGGTCAGCCTAATGCTCGCATTTCTGAAAGGAAGTGTTCGTCTATGATCGTATGACCTTTCATCATCCCTGCGAAGGAAAGAATGCTACGGTTCGACCAGATAGATATTTCGCGATCAGCTGTTGGAACGGTAGCTAGCACGTCGACCGATAGCGCGGCGGTGCTGGCCTATTAATTCAACACTGTCGATCGAGATTTGCGATGCGCAATTAATCGCAATACGATTAACCTTTTCCGTGTAAATATTCATCGCGCATTATCGGGCACAATGGGAGCAAGCTGAGTGGTGCGGTGCGGCGCGGTGCGGAACGCGCAAGATCGAACGCGGTGGATTAAAGCGGGAGCGTGGCCACATGTTTTCTCGCGACGTAGAATCGGCGATAACACCTAGCCTGAAACGCGTCGAACGATAACGATCGCGATAAAGAAAGATTCGCCACGGTTTAAGTGTGGTTCGATGCATCGCTAAATCGTGGATATCATCATTCGGCCTCGCCGCGCCGCGCCGCGCCGCGCCGCGCCGGGTGACAAACAAATCTCCTCGTCTGTCGCGGCTAGACAGCGCGGGTCTCTCGCGATGCGGCTATTAAACAAAAGAACGTTAATTATTATAATGGAGGGAAGCGAGCTCGTCCCACGGTGCGGTGCTCCGACGCGGAATATGATTATAGAAATATCTGGAGCCATTTCGCAAGGATCTCCGTACCGGATTCGCAACGTCGCTCATTGTTTCGCGAACATTTGTCGGGCGTCCTTTCTGAAGCGTCGATTGGCTTCTAGCGCGGCTAGAATCGAGTCTGGGAAGATTGCAAAAGCGGAATTCTTACCGGCAACTACAATGGAACGGACGACCGTCGAATCCGCTCCAGATTCGCGGGACGAGCCGATCCACATCTCCCGACTCGTTGCGACAATTAGCCTAAACCCTGTGTCTTTCTCATTCTCGAAAATCAAACATCTTCATTGTTTTGTTTTATTAGCAAAGCAATCAGCAGTATGACTTTTCACGTCTTCGTTTCAGGCATCATCTGAATCTGACTACGTACTCAGCTTCTAGTGATCCGCCGTAACAAGATCAATCATTCTAGATGAGATACCTTCAAAAGTATAATATATATTCAACAAAATTGATATACACCTGGCTGAATGGAGCTAACCATTGTCATCAATACAATCGACAAAAAAGAAATAAAGTGAAATGATTCATTGCCTCGCTAATGGCAACTTAAGTCAGCGTTGAGATTGAAATGGTTAAACGTATAATCTGATTACTAAACTTCTAGCGATCCGTCATAAGAAGATCAACAATTCTAGACGAAGTACCTTCAAAAATATATATTCAACAACATTGATAGACAACTGGCTGAATGAACTTAATCAACGTACCAACGATTTCAGATGAAGTACCTTTAACAATATATATTCAACAAAATTGTTGGACAACTGGCTAAATGAACTTAATCAATGGATCAGCGATTCCAAATGAGACAGCTCTGAAAATGTATATTCAACAAAATTGTTGGACAACTGGCTGAATGGCGCTAACCATTGTCATCTACACAGATGCGTTGTCTCACAGATGGCAACTTATGTCAGCGTTGGGTTTAAAAGATCAAGCAGTCGAAATGGGGGTACAGTTACAAATAATTTCAAAAAGATTGCTAAACAACTGGCTGAATGAATCCGAGCATTGTCATCTATAGGAACCGACGAAAACCAATCCAGCTCCCTCTCGGCCGCGAATTTTGTGGACAGTTCCCTTTCCAGGATCCGAGCCGTGGCTGCCACCATGCTGCGCGAACGTTTTTGTCGGTTTTCCAGCTACCGGGCCATATCAGAAGCATTTTGTCCCGGTTACTCTAGCGGAATGGTGTCAGTTACATAAGGACTCCTGCCGTGCCCAGAAGTGTCGAGGGTTTCTGGAGGGGGATCGCCGAGATATCGTCTATAGAGCAAGAGAGAGAGGGACTGGGATGAGGAGCGGGGGGATCGAGGGGTGCAGTATAGGAGAAGTATCGAGGAACAGAGGAAGAGAGAGGACTCTCGGAGAGTGAAAGGGAAAGAGGGGGATCGACACGAGAGAGAAAGAGAAGGACGGGAGCAAAGAGTGGCAGAAGAGAGCGCGGAGAAAGAGAGAGAAAGACGCGTACACCGTAGAGGGGGTCAGGAACCCAATGAACGAAGAGATCCAACCAAAATCGACCAATGGCGACGTGTTACCGCCATGGTGGTTTTTACGAACCATGGCCAGGGGAGGGGTGAAGAGACGAAAAAAGTGAAAGTTCGCGCCAACACTACGGCACACGGCCAACACCTTGTAAACCCTCCACGCTCTTCCCGGCTACGGATTCAGCCCTTCTTCAATTTTTTCTCTCGTATCCCCACCGTGCCCCACGCCCACAAGATCATCCATTACCGTCTACTCATAAATCTCAAAACCTTCGCTACGTGTTCCGTGTTTTCACGTTCTCCGATTCGTTAGAGATGGATTTTCGAAAAATTTACGAACTACATTTCTTCGTCGAGAGGTTCGAGACAGACAGAGAGAGAGAGAGAGAGAGAGAGAGAGAGAGAGAGAGAGAGAGAGCTGGTTCAGGGAAATTTGTTTGACAAGGGATTCAGCAGTTGTATATGGTACAGTTCGACTTGACCGGTAGGCGTCCGGTTTATTTAGCGTTGAATGTACGCGTTCGAAGTACATAACTCTTCGCCGAAGCTGGCGATGGTGGGGCACCGTGCCGAAGCGAAGAGCCGAGCAGCCGAGCAAGCACTCTGGCGCCCTCGATTTCACTTTCATTACGAGGCCAAAGGAGCGCTTCGCTTACGCTCATTCACTCTCGTTCCTTCATAGCCGCGTACTAGTGCGCACTTAGCCTATATCTTCGCACTCGTTCGACCACTATGCTGGCGAAACTGAAGACAACGATCTTACCAAAATCCCGTCTATCCCCACTGTTAATACCTCTCTCTTCGACGCGACGTTCAATCAAATTCTACTTGGTAAAACTTTTGCTGGTACCTAGACATATTTATGCAGTTTTCAATCATTATAGGCAAATTTTCGGAAAGTGGAATCAAATAACATCTTATTTTCACTGGAAGTAGCCTTTCTCAGTGTCAAATGAATAAAAGACGTAGTCAATTATGTCGGATTTTACGTTTTTGCATTTGTTGAGCAGTTTCAAAAGACAAAAATGTTGTAAAGTAGATACACAAAATTGATAGATTCAGTACAAAGGCTTTCGAAGTCGGAAGCAGGCTTCCAAGATGTTCAAGCTGAGTAGAAATCGTCATCCGATCAACCGTGGACGGAGTATACCGAGGCGATTGCCGGAAACAAAATTCAAACGTGACGAAACGAAACCATAAGCTACGGTACCTCGGAGATACCGTAATTAGCGAGAATTAGAATGAAAATTAGAATTACGAGGAGTCAGCCGCATAACGGGACAGTTTATATCGATACATCAATTACGTTGACCAATCATCCTCAAAAATTCCACCAAATCAAAGTGATTCGAACTTTAGAATTACAGCTTGTCATAAGAATTACTTCTCGAACTCCTCTAGATCGTATAGAATATAATGAAGTATGCTGAAACAACTGTACTACGATCAAAATTAGTTTTTAAAGATAAACATAAAATTGTGTAACTCGAACCCAAAATCAACACATTATTTACAGGTGAAAATTACATAATCATTGAAGGTCTATGGTACATGGCTAAAGATTTTTTAATTTCAATCGTAATCCAACCTTCAGTAATTATGAAAGCCAGTTAAAAAGCTGCATAAGTATTAATAGGTTCAACATACCGAAAGCCGCACCCCAAATCCAGCGGAATGGCTCCGACGTTTCCGTCAGTTGTTTCCCTAATTTTGTCGACAACCGTGCCAATCTTCGTCGGACCGAGATAAGAACCAATTATTTCGGCGCACGATACCTGAATTATCATTGAAAAACCTCGGCGTGCAATCTCCTTTAGCCGCAGAACGAGAAGACACCAATTACTCGTTGCATCCTGGGACCACGATCTCATGATTAGGCAACGATTATTCGCGCCGGACTTCGTTCTTTCGTCGTGAAATTGTTTCACGAAGTTGCTCTAGTCTGCGAGAAAAACGCATTTTATCATCGGCATAATTGACTTAATCCATTCTACTATAACATCGAGTCACACTCGGTTTACAAATTTTATTTTATTAAATATGTATGATACTATTTTCTTTCCATTTTGTTATATATTATTTGTTACTTTTCATTATGTCAAGATTTTTGTAATTAGAAAATAACACAGGCACTTAGTAAATATCAAATTTTCTTTTCCTTCTAGGAAATAACATGAACGATAAAAAAATTGGAATCATTATAACCATAATGTAAGTCATAGTACAAGGGGTTAATTGCAAGTTCATAATTTCGGGTTTCATTTGCATTAATGTTAATGCTATTCAACGGTGCAATGAACACGTCACATAAGAAAGATGGGAGAAAATTCTTAATATTAAAAAAATATATATTTCACAGCTTGCCAGGCCATACGAACATAACTTATAAAAAGGCACGTGTCTAAACGAACACACTGAAAATTAGGACAAAATTTCAAACACTATTCTTAACAAGTTCGAAGATTCAGTAAAACCGGCGAGTACCATTAAAATCTACCTTTCTTTATTATTAGCAGACTGCGGATTATTCTGCAATCTAAAAATATTGTGCATAGATTGTGGGAAACAGCAGCTTGAACAAAATAAATTTTGACCACTCCTTAATAGTTTTTTACGTTGATAACAACAAAACAATATCCTGAGATTTTTAAATATTTTTCACTGCTTTATATTTCAGCCAGTTAATTTCTTCATAAGTGCATAAAAATCCGTGATCTATTTATTATAATTTAACAGTATCGCAAGCCATGAGCTTCAGGCTTCACTTTTTTAACTTTTGTTCATTGCTCGTGACAGTATGCGTTAATCGTACAGGACGCCAAGAATCGGTTATCGTCCCTGTAGATTTAATTTCGAAAAAGTCTAAAGTCAATTGGAAGGGGAATCTTGAAGTCGGACGAAGTCGAGGTGCCAAGCAAGACTCGTCAGCGTTCATGTGTGACCGCATAGCGTCGAAATTAACTTGGAATTCTGGCGGAGCCGCGTCGGAACTCTCGAGAGATCCGTCAGCAGTAGAGGGTATATTTCGTAATGTCAACGAAGAAACGCGGTGGCTGCCAGGAATTGACATAATCGGTGAAAGTACGTAGCCACTACCTTGGCCTTAGGTTACGAGTCGCGCTTAGGATAGACGAGCGAGCGGGTCGCGTGGTATCGTATACGCCATAACGGGGCACGTATCGCGTAGATCGACCGGGTCGTTTAACGCCTTGTCACTTTTACCGTGCTCCACATACACGAACGAGCGCAAACAAAGTGGACTGGCTCTCGCGCAACAAGGCGTTCTCGCACATGCGATTCGCTCCGGGCGACAACACCGCGCTCGAGCACGCCGTTTCAAAACGAAGGCCAAGGTCGGCATCAGCGTCCTCACATCGCGGACACCCTCCGCCGCTACGCAAATTGTCCGTGGACGGGCCATCGACGACCCGATCACGCTCAGCGTATCGTCTTACTTCCTCTTTCTCCACTTACACTGTCCAACAACAGAAATGTTTCCATATAACTATTGGATGGATCTGACAGAGTTTTTTGCGCCAATTCCGAATCTAGCTGTAATTTTTCTCCTACATGCACAGTTTTTAAGAAATTTGAATTGGTAAAAAAGACGTATTTTTCAACTTTGAACAAATATTGTGATGTTATTATATGTATGTATAAGATATTGTATTGTCCTTTACAGCAAAAGATTCTCTAGACTTTTCCGAATCCAGTGATGTGCAATGGTAATACGTTGTGATGGTTTAATCCTTTGCACTACGAATTATTTTTCAATTTTGTTGCCAACATCTACCTACTATTTTCGGTGTTTTATTTAAAATTTACTTCAAAGGACAGTTTCTTCACTACTACTTAGTTTAAACAATTTGGTTTACTAATTATATTAGTTATACCTTTTTAACTTTGTTGTTATTTATATTTGTGGAACGTATATTGGTTTTTAGTTAAAAGATAATTAATGGAAAAACCAAATACATACAAGAACCTGTTTTATTTACATTTTTCTTTCTCCGATGTCGGGTCACACTCGACAAAGGAGTGCAAAGGGTTAAGCATGTTTAAATAATCATTAAAGACGGCGAGATACCACTTTTGCACACATTTTTGAGAATATTTTTTAATTTATATAAAAAAAATAAGGGTCCAGCGGAACATCGAATTACACCACGCGATAAAGCAGACTTCTCTCTTGAGAAATCATCCTTTCAACTTTTCAACGTCGACGTTTTTTTCGATCCAGAGAGCAAAATATCCGTGCCCGACACGGGTAGCCGCTGGTGACCGCGAGCCTGTACTGAAAATTTTAAAAATACGTTTTGTAGACTCGTGTCAATTATTACACAAAACACTGTCCAACAACAAAAATGTTTCCATATAACTATTGGGTGGATCTTATAGGGTCTTATTTTTTCACATACATTCACAGTTTATGAGAAATTTGAATTTGAATAAAAGACGTATTTTTCGACTTTGGACAAATATTGTGATGTTATTATATAAGATATTGTATTGTTCCTTACAGCACAAACTTCTCTAGACTTTTCCGAATCCAGTGATGTGCAATAGTAATACGTTGTGATTGTTTAAACATGTTTACGGGATACGGCGCGGCGGATGCCCGCTCTAGTGGTGAGCGTCACTGGCAGCAACCCGTGTCGGGCACTGATATTTTACTCTCTGGATCGAAAAAAACGCCGACGTTGGAAAGTTAAAAGGGTGATTTCTCAAAATAAAAGTCTGCTCTATCGCGTAGTGTAATTCGATTTTCCGCTGGACCCTTATTTTTTTATATAAATTGAAAAATATCCTCAAAAATTGTGTGCAAAAGTGGTGTCTCTCCGTATTTAATGATAGTTTAAACATGTTTAAACAAATAATATTTGTGTAAGCATTTTATGGAAGAATATGTTCTAGATAAAAAAAAAATTGGTGGCCCTCAAAACAGATCACAATTGCATTTATAATGTATGTTCTTCATTTTTATTTCGTAAAATCTTCATTCTTTCTTTGTTTCTTAAGTTTTCAGTTCCATAAGTAGATCTTCTCTCGCACTTCACTTTACCTTGTTGTTTATTTGTCTTACTATATTTTCTTACTTTATCTACCTATAATACTCGTTATCTATAATAGAATCCTACCTACTTACTTGTATCGAATGGGTACTTAAACATTAGGTTAAAGCTAAATTAAATCATTAGGTTGAAGTCAACCTTGTTTCTCATCGTAGTTGCAATTCACACAGCAGTATTAGGGACATTCTTACTGATTTCTGTACTGCAGTATTGAGCTCCCCCTTCACTTTAATGCACGCAATGCTGAGGACTTAATTTGTATATTAAAAACGCAAAAGATCTTTTTATATTTTCACGGTAACGATGTAAGTACCTAAATAATAATAATAATAATAATTTGGTGATTCTTCTATACGAAAAGTGGTCGTATTTTTACCTTGTATGAGGAATGTTTTTCCAAAGCCTTGAGATCATAAAAATATGAGAATGATTGACAATTTTATTTGCATACATTCTCACTGAATCGTACAAATCTACTCAAAGCAAAATATTTATTTTTATATATTTTAATCTCATTGGGAAAAAATATCGCAGCAAAACGTACACCCGTGGTTCTATATACATTGACTCTAAGTCTTTTCATAACATATTATGTACTTGATTGAGGTAGATCGAAAGAACGCAGAGTTACATATATCTGATCTGTTAAATATGTGTAAACAGTCAAGTTCAAATCTGTTGAATTCCAAACGGATACTTTCTTGCCAATTTGTGAATGGATATTCCGTCTCCAAAACAATCCTCTAAACACAACCGAAAACATCATCAGGGGTCTGCTTGGAATTCAAGACGAATCAGAGAAGAGCTCGATAAAGTTCAAGCGATAACGACTGATTAGAAGAGCGTCGGTAACTTCAACTCTATTTTTGTCTGACCCAACATGACCTCTCCAAAATCTATTCGAGGAGGAATAGGTCGGCAATTCGGTAACCCTTACGGAAGAATCCACGTGACCCTCGCAAGGTCATCTTCATATCATCTCTCTTCCGTTTTCCCGCCTCGAAGAGGGCTCGAAGCCAAGCTATATGTACGAGGTGTATTAACCCTCATCCGTCCCACATTTCACGAAACGAATCTGTCCCTCGGTGTCAAATTGACGCACTGGTAACAGATCGCTCACATAACAAGGTGAACGTATATTTTTCTTTGTGAATTTTGAATAGCTGTGAAAATACTTGTGAGATTTCAAACGAAAAACGTGGAGCGCAAAGTGCATCAATTATCTATCGCATGCGCCCCACGTTTTTCGTTTGAAATCTCACAAATATTTTCACAGCTATTCAAAATTCACAATCACAAATTTTTAGGACTATCTGTACGAGGTTTGGAATCTGTATGGCACTAGGAAAAATTATTTTATACTTTTTAGTCCATTTTTAAAAACGTGGTATTTTTAAAAATTTATTTTATATTTATTGTTTTCAATATATTTTTTATTCAAACACCTTCAAAGACAGTTGAATTGATGGTTGGAGCAACGTGGTATGTGAGATTTTCTTATTATTTGGTTTTTATTTTTATTTAATGCAATAAAAATCTCGAGGTAAAGATTATTTTGACGTACATTATTATACTTTATATAATACAATATAAATTACATACAGGGTGTTAGAAAAGTCTGGAAACGGTTGGATATCTCAAAAGTAAAGCATTTTAAAGAAAAATGGTTCAGACATGTATTTCATGGTTTCGCAAGGGCTATAAGATGGTAACATTGGTTTAACCTTGAAGAGTCACTTGAAGGTCACGTGAAGGTTACCTCAATTTTTTTTTAAATAGCACTCCCAATTTTTTAATATATATATAATTGTAGCTGATTTCAAGAGCTTTCCAAAACACTATAATCAAATGCTTCTTCATGAATTACTTATCGAGTTATAAGGCTTCAAAGGTACAATACCGCCGGCATTAGCGTTAACCAAGATGAACCACGTGGAGGCGGCACGATCGGATTTATTACAATGTTAATTTACTAACGCTACAAACTTTCGTTCCAACCCAATATTTTAGCTTCTATTGCTCTCTCATGAAATCCTACTCTCCTCTAAAACTCCCAGTTCATATCATCGAACGTTGTTCCATCTAACAATTAAATAATTTAATTTAAATTTAGTAGTAGAGCAGACTTTGATGAAAGAACAATAAAACCTAAAATAGATTTGAAGGAAATCTCACATCCAACGTTGCTCCAGCCACCAATTCGGTTCTACTATCTCTCAACTAGTTGTTGGAATGTCAAAGCGTTGCCCTTTGAACTCGGATTTCACATTTCCAGACGAGAAGAAGTTACAAGGAATAATCATTCCATAGCAGTTTGAATATTTCTGTGGCACATCCTTGCAGTGTGACAAAAATTTTCACGCCCATCCATTTGTAACTAGTTTGTAACGCGTATCGAAACGGTCACAGCTTGATAAAATTTGACAAACTGATACACGAGGGTACGGAGAAGTGGCCGGCGAAGCCATCGAATACAACCCGTGGCACATTGTTTCCGATCGGAGCCATTGGTACCGATTTTCGAGAAAACATTCACAACTTAGAAGTATAAAATATTACTTTATGGAGTTAAAACTGATGGGAAATGAAAAGGGGCTTATTGAACAATGAAAATTAACGAAGTAACATAAGCACCCATTTATTATAACAAAGAAAAGAGAAAACAAACAAAATGTTATACGGAAGAAAGTTTCCGATCAATAGAACTGCAGGAAGAAAGTTTCCGATTCCATTTACACTGTCCAACATCAAACTTGTTCAAAAATTATAGTTGGGTGATTCCTTTATAGAGTTTTTCACGCTGATTCCAAATCTGCCCTTGATTTTTCCCTAGACGCACAGTTTTTAAGAAACTTAATTTTGAATGCGAAAATATATTTTCCACTTTTAAACAAATATTGTCATGTTATTATACAAGACACTGCATTGCTCTTTATCTCAATTGATTCTTTAGACTTTCCCGAATACGGTGATCCCGAATACACCAATTTGTGAGGATATTTTTCAGTTTATCGTACAAAATAAGGATGCAGTGGAAAATCGAATTACATAACGCGATAGAGCAGACTTCTATCTAGTGACTAACACAACCCCAACCCTTTGATGTTAATAAGTCGGCTTTTTTTCGAACCCGAAAGCAAAATATCTTCGCCCGACAGGAGTTGCCACCAGATATGGCGAGAAACGGCGCGGCAATGGTGACAACTCCTGTTGGGCGAATATATTTTGCTTTCGGGTTCGAAAATAACGTCGACATGTTAACTTCAAAGGTTTGCGGTTGTATTAGTCTCAAGATAAACGTCTGCTCTATCACTTGATATAGTTCGATTTTCCGCTGCAGCCTTATTTTGTAATATAAACGGAAAAATACCCTCTCAAATTGGTGTAAAAAGGTATCTCTCCATCTTTAACAATTGTTCAAACATCTTTAAAGATTCATAATGTATTAATATTGGATATGATTGTATTCGAGAAAGTCTACAGAATCAATTGCTACTATATTTTCTTTTTCAAATTAAGTTTCTTAAAAACTGTGTTTCAAGGGGGAAAATTAAGGGCAGATTTGGAATCAGCGCGAAAAACTCTATGTAGGAATCACCCAACTATAAATGTTGAACAGTGTAAATCGAATCGAATCGGAAACTTTTTTCCGTTTATTTTCTCGTTTCTTTGTTATAATAAATGGATGCTTATGTTATTTTGTTGTTTTTCATTGTTCAATTAGCCCCTTTTCATTCCCCATCAGTTTTAACTCCATAAAGTAATAATTTATACTTCTAAATTATGAATGTTTTCTCTAAAATCGGTATGAATGGCTCCGATTAGAAACATTGTGCCACGGGTTGCACTTATATCTTATTCATTCGCAGGGAAACTGATTGAGTCCGGTTTCTTTTTGATCACATCTCGCATACGTGCGCGATATCTGCAACTGGTGCTCTGACGACAAGTCAGCTAGTAATGCCGTGACCTTGACTCTGGCTAGCCAAGCAGCTGGCTGCTCGGCCAGGAATAAGCTTGATGCGCGGTTACTATGTTGCCACGCTAATATTAGCGTCCACAGCCGCGTGCACCACGAGTGACCGAGTGACCGACGAGGAGTTCCTGGTGCATCCGTTTCATCGCTCGTTTACCCGTGCCGCAACAAAACCGCCGAGATTCGCTTGGGATCTCAATGAACCCCTTATCACGGTCCGGTCACGCACACAGCCGCGCAACGTTCCCTTATCTATGAACCGATCGGATGAATGAACGAAGAATTTCCATCGATAGGGGAACGATCCGATCCAATCCGAAGCGGGACACTTCGAGACGGAAATAGTCGGAACAGATTCGAGCTATACAGTTTCGAATATTCTTCATTTGCGACTAATAAAATTGTAAAAATTCTTCCCTGAGGAAGGATTTAACGAATTGATTTCTTTGGGTATATGTTATTGGAAAATGGCCAAAAATTTGGATAGATACATTTTCGTTGTGTTTATAAAATTATGTGAGATAGTTATTTCCAGAGCTTCGTAAACTTAGTGTTAAGTCATTCCTGTTAACCTTCAATTACTCGCACTCGACTTTCTACGTAACTGGTTACATGAAACTTTACGTTATTCCAAGATAAATTTTTATTCGATTAATTGACTACTTTAATGCAAAATAGATAGTCGTTGGTTTGGTCGGCACCTTCGTTTATGCATGAAACCTTGAAGTTCAAGTTTTGAGATTGTAAATATAACATATTCGCGTAATTAAAAGTTAAGGAGTGTAGTTACAGTAATGAGGCTAGAAGCATCAATCAATTGTACAATCTGTTTCAATATAAAAAAATAATTTATTAGCAAATCAGTTTAGAGTTTACAACGTATCGTAACCCATTGCGCTCCAAATTATTTTTCTATTTTGTTGTCGACAACTGCCTACTATTTTAAGTGATTCATTTGAAATATACTTCAAAGAACAGTTCCTTGACTGCTGCTTATTTCAGGCAATTTTGTTACTAGTTATATTAAATATAGCTCTCAAACTTTGACCTAATTTTTATTTGTGGTACTTATTTTTAACTAAAACGTACGCTTTAAATAAATAAAGGAAGAACCGAATACATATAAAAACACGTTTCATTGAGATTTTCTTTTCTCCGATGTCGAGTCACACTCGACAAAGGAGTGTAAAGTGTTAAGGAATTTGGAAAAATGTCTTTTTGCTACTTGAGCATCGTGCAATAAGATGTGCATATTAATCCTGCACAACGCGCGCCCTGAGAGATCCCCTATATTACAGACTCTTTGAAAATGAGCAACTTGTATGTTTGATAATAAAGAAATGTTTAATACTTCCTCAATTCAAGTGTGTTGGAATTCTTTACCCAAAAACAAATAAAAAATATTATGTTCCCGCTGTAAAATACATGAAAGACCTCTCAAGTCGATTGCGCGTTCCGCAGGGTTAATCATTGAAAGAGAAACATCGTGTTGTACACAAATGAAATGAATATTCCTTTAAATAATGGGGAGGACTCTCTTATTTTTGAATAGGTCAAAGGTGTGTAGGTGACCCAGATCGTCGAACGTGTCCGATCTTCGGGGGTTAACCGCACGATTCGCCATTTTAATGGACGCAAAAAACGCTTGGCTTCTGAATCCGTAGATGGATGGATGGAAAAGAAACGTGTCGAATTGAGCCAAGAGAATATTGTTCACGGAATACGGCGTACACGGAGAAGCGGAGCGTTACAGCGAACGACAGCGTAAACTGTAAACGTTGACCAGTGGAATTATTCCGGAGGTCAGAGGGTAGGCTAGCATATAGCAGATTAAATCTGCTAATTATATTCTTTCGCGCCTGCGCGGCGGTCGACTAACTTATGGCAAAGAAGACCGAAGCGTTATACTTTTGGACAGAGTCGAATCGAGCAATTGTGATCGACTCTTCGGGATCTTCGGAAAGTGGCGCCGAGCCAGAAAACTCGGCGCTCACGTTTATCGGCAAGGGACGGGGATTATGGAAAAATCTCCAAAAGCGGGTCGCGAAGGTGAAGGTCAGGCAAAATCGTTTCTGAGCGGAACGCGAGGCAACCGGTCGATCGAAGGAGGAAGATAATTGCCGAGGAGAGTTGTTATCGTTTCGGGCGACGGAACGGCGAGGAAGAGACCGGCACGGGTAAAAACTCGCGATAACCCACGGGGTCAGAACTAACGCTAGGGTCGCGTCATTACTGGGCTACTGACGCAATTGTATCCGCGATATGCGTCGCAGGGGGTCCCGAGATCGTTGTTATTGTTGTTTTCCACTTTGAACGTTGCACTTGCACCCGCCAAGCTCTGCCACCTTCTCTCTCCTTCTTCCGACCGTATCGACAACCGTCTCTTTCGCTCCTACTTCGATTTTCTATTTCCAATAGCTCTGTTTTGTTTTATCGAACCGCGTAAACATTGCCCGCCATAATCTTCGGAGCCGCAATGCCAGCGGCACGAGCTTCTTCCCGGAGACGAGCTCGATGATGAAACTTCGATGTTTAATTACTCCGCGGAATTTTAGCGCGTGCTCGTGGCTAACCCCCCGCGTATCGAACTCGTGCAACATTTCCATTGATTTTTTTTTTTTTGGCGTCGTCCGCCGAGAGAAAATTGATTAAGAACGCCGTCGTTGCTGCTCGACGATAATTAATAATGAATGATCTCTAGGAATAAATGACCGTTCTCTATTCTCGTTACAAATTACCGGCCGTTTTATCACCGGTCGATGACAAATAGTCAGAGCTCATTGTCTTTATTTTGTTGATCCTCCGTGGGCAACCTGGCCAGTTAGGTTCAGCCTATGATTTCATTCTTCGATTACATTCTTTCCATTACTGCTTTAACATTAGACTAAAACCTTAAAATTGAAGATAAGAAACATTTTACACGAATATCTTGGACACTACTGTATGCAGATAGAAGACAGATTTAAATTATTAGCGTTTTTTAAAATAATATATTCAATATCATTTATTATTCACATGTAAAAACAAGAATAGTCAATATTCACTCTTCTGTAAACTTTGTTATTCCCTAAATTTTGTTTATACCATATGAAAATAAAGTTTTCCCGATTTTTTAGTTGTCACTGTGTATTGTTTACTAAATAATGCTATAATGACGTCAAGACTAGTCAAATGACGTACTTTACTCTATCTTCATGCCTTGAAATAATGCTAATATCGTTATGAACAACTAATTCCACGATCTGACAAAAAAAGAAATTATAATTTTTTTAATCCCTCTGAACTCTCGAAAATCAGATTGGAAATAGATCGATCTATGTAACACATGTATGTGTTTCTAACTTTAGTCGCGAGCCGCATGATTAACAGGTCTGTTCTACTGTATTTAAACCAGAGTTGTGCAGAATTACAATTGAATTACTCCAAAATTATAATTACAAAGTAATTCGTAATTGCAATGGAGTATAATTATAAAATACATTATTATTCAATTATATTGTAATTTGTAATTCAGATCTTCATTTCATTAAACTACAATGTAATTCGTAATTGCAATGGAGTACAATTATAAAATACATTGTAATCGAATTATGAAAAGTGAAGTAATAGGCAAGAAGAGGTTGAAAAATCTATGTGAAGGTTTCAAATAGAGGGAATTTATTATTTATAATTTTACTAAGTGCTCATGATGTGCCTACGGCACACCTTCAATTATATTGTATGTCAATTATACATCTGATTAAAATACTTAGCAACTAAGTATTTTAATTGAATTACATTGTATTTCAATTAATAGTAATTCATTTACATTACATTGTATTTCAATTAATAGTAATTCATTGACATTACATTGTATTTCAATTATATAGTAATTAATTTACGACGTAATTGAATTAAAATTAATTGATATACAATGTAATTCAATTACGAGATTGAATTACAATGTAATTCAATTAGCACAACTCTGATTTGAATCACCGAAGTAATTTCTGCATGTGTATCCGACGGGGTAATTCCATGGAAACACAAACAAATAATTAGTGGAACCGCAGTCGGTTACAAGGTGCAAGGATGTACGAACACGTGCGCGATAACAGCGCGCAGGCCATGGACGAAAATGTTCCGATAGCCCTACACCACCGATAACCCTTTTCCCTGTCGTCCGATAACCATAAGCTGAAATAATGAATTTCAATCATCCGACCGAAGTTATTCTCTTGTCTCGTGACTCCTTTTCTTCGTTGATACACCGGGCTTTGTGTCTCGTTGTCGATATACATACTCGTATCTTCTTTCGAAGGAGTGTCCACCGACAGATTCGTTCAGTAACATCTTCAACAACCTTTCGCTATCTTGCTCGCCTTGAAATGATTGAATTAATTTCAAGGAAAATTTCAACGTTTCGCACGACTCTTTGCTGTAATAAACAATTTTGTAGGAAAACCATTTATCTCCCTTTCTTTCAAAGGGTTGTGTCCTCTCTGCGAAATTTTCTTCACGATCCCCAGTGGTTTCAATAAAAAAAGTTATCGGTTCGTGTTTAGTAAAGTAAAATGAAATGTAAAGTTAAATGTTCGACATCTGTTTATACGATGAGATCAAGTGAAGAAACATTTTCTACGAATATCTCGGACACTATTATATAGATAGTATCATATTATGTAGATAGAATTATGATTTACATAGAGACATCAAACTTGTTTGTCTTCTTTCTAATGAATACCACCTGCGCAGACAGACTTCAAATATTAGCATTTGTTTAAATAATGTATTCAATATCATTTGTTATTCACATGTTATCGCATTTGTTTAATTTCCGGTGTTCCGAAAAAAAATTTTCGAACAAAAATTAATTAGTAATCACTCTTCTGTAAACTTCAATATAAAAAAAGTCAGAAAATATTCTTTATTTAGTAAAAAATTGTAATTTTTACTAAATAATATTTCCGCTGACGTCAAGATTATATCTCCAAGCCTTGAAACAATTCTAAAATCGTTACGAACAACTAATTCCACGATCCGACGAAAATTGTAAAGTTTTTTCATCCCTCTAACATCTCGAAAAAGATTAATCCTCTTTTGAAAAGTGTCTTAACCCTTAACAGTCGAAGGGTGACTCAGAGTGACTGCTAATAATTGACGTACCATTATTCACAATATTGTTTACATTATTAAATATGTTGGTATCTAATCAATTATTACACATTTAAGCATTGCATGAGGTATTATAGAAATTTCAATGGAATTATTCTAGGTCGGAAGAAATGTATAATTTTCAAATTGTAATAGTTCAAGTGACAGGCAATTACATATATCGATACATTGTTGCACTTCCACAGATTTTCGCTATAGTTCATTGTTATTGTGATCCGGCTGTTCCAAATGCGATACATCGCGATGGTAGGGTCGTAAACAGCTCGTGACGTTGTTTCATCGAGCAACTCGAGGTGGCAAATAAATGACGAAATTAATATGGAGAAGCGACGGGAGGGAGTCGAAAGAATTAGAACACCAAGGAAACACTTTTCGATTTATGATGACCACACGAATTCCAAAGGACACCCCGCTCCCTCCTCGATTCACCCATACAAAAGTGGGTTACGGTTCTCGTCGTTTCCTCGTAAAACCCCCTACGTGCATACTCGCGCACCTACTTTTATCAGGCCCACTCGAGCCTACACGTTCCAGCGAGTGGGCTCGCTTGTATACGAGTCCGGTGCGACGAGTCAGCGTTAACCGAGATTTCGACACGGATGTCAGGTATTCCTTGATATAGCTTCCTTCGAAAAAACGGGATCACTTGTCGTCCTCTCCATCACGTCAGGACATTACCGTCTGAGTGTTCGAACATGTCGCATTTGTCAAGCAAATTATCATTCCTGAAGGTTGAAGGAGCGAAACGTTCTAATCTATGAAATTCTTTTTGCAATCATCTTTGGCTGTGTTCTGAAGTTCGTTAGAAAATATGATAATTTTAATAGGACAGAGGAATATCTCCATTTGAAAACACTCACAAAAACGAATTACAGTGAACGCTAACTTTGAACCGATATTGCGTCAGCTCTCACAGTTGACCACGCAAACGTTACATAAATATTTCAGAGTTGAATATTATGGTAGCCTCTGGTTGCTCGCTAGTAGGGATTGTAATCCCGCAGGATCCCGCGTAATTTTTTGGTCCTGCATTTCTTAAGTAGGTGATGCGGAATCCCGCAAATCTTGCGGGACCACGTGTATAAATAAAATTTCGTGAATGACGACGCGCACGATGAACTATTTCGATGTTTTGTCGAAGATATATAAGATTATTATATTATATATTTGATATATTTCAAAATGTATATATTTCAACTTCTAGGTATTTATTTAAAAATATAATCGTGTTGGTATCGATCGATCGTTGGCGACCAGTTGATCAGCCGACGATCGATTTACCCTTAACAACCAAGATTCGTTTGTAAAATAACTTTGATAGCGAATGTCATAATATAAAGAATTGTCAAGTAATAAACTACATTTAAATAAACCTCCTATAATTCGTAGTTCCAAAAAGAGATTTATTTTCATTTAAATTTATGTAGATTCAGATTTCATTTCTATTTCCTTCATAAATTTTGATTAATACGATTAATGAAGTTTAAGTAAAATTTGTTTCTTTATTCAATACACATATATAAGATTGAAGAACTAAATTCTTAGTTTCGCAGGACCCAGCGGGATTGCAATCCCTGCTCGCTAGACGAAGTCTTCGACACCGCCACTCATTATGGTCAACTGTTTGCGCCTCAATGATAAATTCTTAAGTTCTTCGTATGTCAATGCAACAAATATTTCTTTAAATGTAATACCTCATTCAAGGAAGAGGAACGACAGTGCGGATAATTTAATTCATACACTGTTAACCCATTTTCATCGCGTCTTCATTCACTTTTCAACTGTTCGAGTATTGCGGTTATGAAGATAAACGTTACGGTTGAACTTTGCGATTGCACCGATTCCGTGAAAATCCGTAACATGATGATACAGCCTCTATTAGACCATGCAAAACTTTCCTCTAGAATTTTTGTCCAGCTTCAATAACAATCGAGCTATAATTCGGCCCAGTTACTATAACAGATAAGGTTGATGTCTCCAGTCCCCACTCTAAGCCAGTCAATCGTATAACTCTATTTATTTCGTTTCATAGTGATGAAATTCATATAACTACTCTATGAATAAATTTTTTAATCAACGTGGTAAATAATTAAGTTTTTAATTTTTATGATTACTTGCGAGGGGACGTGAGTATGTCAGTAGTTAGGACAACTATGTTAGTAGAGGGGACACACACACGCACATGGTTATTGCAAGTTGATTTTATTTATTCTAAAATTTCAAATTGATGAATTTAATGATATTTCATTCTATTTATAAGCTACAAGCATGCTTTTTTGAATTTCATTCTTTCTTTATTTACTTCTTGATGTTTTATCATATGCTTGCATAAGTTCGAGCCCAATTTGAAAATAAAATCCAATGGTTTTTACAGAATAAAGCTTTATTAATCAATTAGCTGTATCCGCGACTTTGTCCACCTGCAATAACAAATCCTGGTTGATTATTAACGTAATTTTTCCAATCGACAAGGTGGTCCCACATATAGATGGAGATTTTATTTTTAGACAACAAAAATTAACGAAATTAATTACAAAAAATATATTTATTATGATAGTTCCCAGAAGATAGTCTGGATAGACTCAGCCACACCTCTTCGCTTAGCATTCAAAATGTTCCGTCACGAATGAATTAACGGCTTATTTCGCTATTGAAAAATTATACCGATTTTCGTTCGACGTTTCACGTTATTTTACATAGGAAATTTGCACTCCCCTTACTTAGCAACCCCTCCTGGAGTGGCAAAAAGTAGGGACCGACTAGGAGACGAGAACGAGATACAGGTTGTTTGTTGTATGCGTCAAATCTTGTAATTGGATTTTAAACCACTTTCCGATGAGCTAGAGACTTGAAACTTTAAACATAGCTCATAACTGGATGACAATGCAATATTAAAAAGAATCCTCTTTTTAAACAATGCTTTAAGGAGATAAAAAAATCTCAGCAGAGTATCTCAGTGGGAACCAAACCCGCGCTTACTAAATACGTTCGGTAATAAAGACTAAAAAGTAGACAATAAAAAAATATATAAATAGAAACGTTTTAAAAATCACGTTTATATTGAAATGCACTAAAAAGGAAAAAATAATTTTTTTAGATATTCGTGACTATGAATGAAAGCGTGGAGCGCCCACGAAGTCACTAATATATATCTAAAAAACTTATTGTTTCCTTTTTAGTGAATGTTGATATAAGCGTGGTTTTTAAAAAGTCTTTTTTATATATTAAGAAGATAGAGATTGTATAGTCATCATTTTTTTTGCAATTAAAAAAGTTTATGGCATCTATGAAAATCGAGCACCAACTTATGCAATCATCTGATATATTAAAAGGACTTATTTAAGGAAGACTGCACCACTAAATTGCTTATGGTGGGACATCTAACTTCTTATACCCTGTACATCTGTTTGAAAGTATAGAAACGATCTGACACTTGCTTCCAATTGATTTGAAAGATTTGCTCGATTAATTTCCAAGACAAGAAATGAAAAATGATCGATTAGAGCTTAATGACGATCGAACCGCGGCGATTGGTCCTCGCGTTCAGTTTTCCACCCACGGTAGCGGGAATCGGCTGCAGTTTACATCGCGGCGGGCGCTACTTACTCTCGCCGCTAACTGCTCACCTTCACCTCGTCTCTTACTCAACGATCGTGCCGAGTTCTACCCCCGTTGCGTAATTACCGCACGATCATTACCGAGTCGAATCGTCACTCGAGCGGAATAAGTGCGTATGCCGGCCGATGGAAAATTATGCCTCTGCCGCTATGACGGCAGCCTGTATGCACGACCTGGCCAACAACGGTGTGAACCATGAAACAGCCAAAACAAGCGTCCGCGCAAACATGCTATCAAACGAAGCTTATAGTTGAAGGGTAGCTAGACGATGCAACGTTTCCCCGTTGACGCAACCATCGCGATCACTAACCTCCTCCGCAAGATCCCGTCCCACTAATCACAAACGCCTCATCAAAAAAAAAAAATATGAAAAAACTTTTTAAAAACCACGCTTTTATTAGAATGCACTAAAAAGGAGAAAATAATATTTTTAGTTATTAGTGACTATAAATAAAAGCGTGGAACGCTAAACTATATTAACGTAATCTTCGTGGGCGCTGCACGCTTTTATTTATAGTCGCTAATATCTAAAAATATTATTTTCTCCTTTTTAGTGCGTTCTAATATAAGTGTGGTTTTTAAAAAGGTTTTTTTTATATATCTTTTTATTTACCTCTGGTTTGCCTCACGACCCAGAATTTCAGCACGTTCAATTGCTTCATCATATTATACAGACCGAAAGATTAGAATTTACTGTTCTAAATTTACATTCTCGAATCCCAATAACTTGCTTCAAAATACAGGGGCGGATTAAACAGTAAACAGACTAAGCGTCCGCTTAGGGCTCCCGAATGGTTCTGGGGGTCCCGCGCTTCGAGCAATAAATGTTTAGCTTGTCAAAATTGTGTAAATGCGCTGGCTACCATTAACAAATATTTTTGCAAAATCAAAATGTCATTCATAGTAGGGCCTCCTGACATTAAAGTGTATGGACTCTAAATTTTTTTTATATACTTTTTAATTTTCCACTTTTTAGTCTTTATTACCGAGCAGAAACGCCGGTTCTCGTTGCCCTCTCTCCCCCCTCCCAATCTAATCCAAACCAACCCAGTAAGTAAACTGAGCTCCTTCGCTGCGAGGTGGGCCAGTGGAGAGGGGTCAGAGTCGAAGTAGGAATGCGTAGTGGAGTATGGAGTTTGCAACAAATCCAATGTCTGATGGTAACGGAAATGTAACAAAATCTGATGGTAACGGAAATGTACACATTTATGATAGTTTTAATGCTAATCATGTGAACCATGATGTATATGATGTAATAGATTATTTGAATGCCCTTTATAAATATAATAAGAAATATATATTTCAAAGAGTACAATATCAAAACAATGAGTTTGATTGTGGAGCAATTGCAATTTGTTTTGCAACATTACTCTGCTATAACAAGGAACCAAGCGAGCAACGAGCATACGATATTGGTTTAATGCGACGCCATATAGCAAACATTTTGATAAGTAGAAAACTATTGAATTTCCCTGAAAAAGTATAATCTTCTTAACACGTACTAGAAATAATGATAATAATATACTGCAACTAACGAATCGGGAAGTTCTTTGTGTGGTTCGTGGAGAGTCACACACCAAATAAAAAACATTAATAGCTGCAGGCCCTACTAGCCATGCGTACGACTAACCATCCCGCGAGCTCGCGAAGCGAGCGAGCAACAACCCTCCTCTAGTTAGTTTTATGGAGAGCGTTGAGTTAAATCAGTTCTGAAATGAAAACTCTGGATCCAAGAATGCTGTTTGGATGCAACACAATGTGTATATTATATTATGTATACATATTGTACATTCATACATATATTATATGGTGAAGCGTCCGAAATATCGTAAGTTCGTTTACCGAACTTCGCGGGGTCGTAAATCCCGCTTCACTTGCTCGCGACGATGTTCGGGGCTTTGTCGATATTACAAAGTAACAACAACTAGTGAAGAATGAAGGACGACACTTGGAAAAACACTTAATATATTTAAATAAACACTTAATTGTTCATAAAATAACAAACGTAGTAACAAGTAATAAGATTAGGTTTTTGACGTGATGTATGTCTGTCCAGCGAATTTTGTGTTCTGGTCTGTTTCGTCGTGTCTTGTCTATCGTCAGCTTAGCTTTTTCCTGATTGAATGTTTTGGATTTTTAGTGGGAGAAATGTAGTGTTTCGTTATTGGACGTGGGTGCATTGGGAGGAGTTTTTAGTTGAGGAGAGTGGGAAACTGTCAGGAAATTTCTTAGTATTGTCTTGTTCGTCAATGATGTAATTTATGGTGGAAAAGTCCGTTCGTCGTTTTGTTGGTTCGGTCGCACGTGCTGTCCATCTGTAGGGGTCGAGATTATTTAATTGCCGTGTGGTCATAAACGGATTTCCTCGGTCGGGTGCAGCTGATTTGCACATGTTTTAAAAAGCCTAAAAACTCCTTTCCAGGTATGTCCTTTTTTACCTGGAGGACCGGGGTATGGTATGGTCGTACAACTCAAGTTCGGTCGACGTAAGACCGAACATATGGTATAGTGTATGTGCGTAGTTATGTTTGTTTAAAGTTAAAAAATGCGGACGAACATTTCATATGCATCAACCTAATAAAGGTTCAATGAAATATTTTTGCTTCTAGATCTGAACAGTTCCGTGCGAGCCCTGTATACGAGTGACATGATTCATGACAATCGACCGTGTGCCGTCAAGACGACGGAGATCAACGTTCAATCGACGCAAGGACGCGAGATCTGCCTCTCGCTTGGACACGCACGGAAAATCTGAAGAGCCGACTCTCTTATCAGAACCGAGTGGACCGACAGAAAAAAAGTCGAATGAAACGAAAAATGGAATAAATCGAGTCCTTGGCACCTACACGTGCCGCGAGAGTATTGCGCGCTTTCCGTTTCCTTTGTCGTTTGCGAATCATTAGTGTTGCCCCCGCAGAAACTCTAAAATTAAACCGCGGTATCGTTGCCGCTGCGGTAATCTCTTCGGAACTCGCTGAGCTATCTGAGGTTATTTCGAAAAAAGCCGGCCTCGGTCAACCGTCGCGTCGCACAGTGGGGTATTTGGCCCCAAAAGTCGGAGAAAACTCGATTTACAAATTCTGTGATAATCATACAATTTTTGCTGTCCGACGTAATTAAACGTTTGAGGAATAAGGTTACTGTATTATTTTTTTTATTTGTGCACCCGTGAAGTACTCTACTTCATCGGTAGACAGGAGGAATTCATTCATTAGCGATTTTCAAATGTTTCCAGGAAATTCTGTAAATTCTTACTTGACAAAATCTTTTCAAGTAGGTATACAGAGTAGTTATTAATATTTGAACATAATCAATCATTCTGTAAGTTTTTTTTATGATCATAAAACTTCATTTGACGATTTTGTTATACTGTTGAGTAATATCCGATATGCTCTTTTCTGGTATCATTACGTTCTATAAAGCTTTGTGATCATAGTGCAAAAGGAATTACTCCCAGATTAAAGATTTATAATTAATTTAAATGGAAAGTAACATTAACAGTCGCAGCGTGTGTTTCCTGACGAAAATTAATAGTAAAAATTTTTTAATTTCTTCAAATATAAAATTGTATTTACTTATGGAAAAGTCTCGCGATCCACACATTTAGTATTAATTTAGTACATATTTAGTATAATTGAAACATGGTTTGCATATGTACATGCATACGTAAGAGATGATTCCAGACAGTGGATTAAAACGTACAACATAGTCACACACACACACACACACACACACACATCATGGTAATTGTTGCATCTTTTCCAGTTTCTCGCAAATACATTATTTTCTTATTCTTGAAAGTGAGGAAGATGGTTTCCTGTAGTTTTGCTAATTCCAAGTGTTTTAGTACTATCATAATAATATAAAAAGTCATTAACGATCGATTTTTCAAGGACATAGCATAGGTTGTCAAGAAAGTTATTTCGGAATTATAAGTTGAAATAAAATCCAATTTTGTTAAAACTTTGATTTTCTATGAGCACGTAATTGTAAAGCTACAAGAAAGATGGCAAAAGATCATCGAACAATATGGAGAATACTTTATTGGTTAAAGTTCATTGCTTGAATAGAAACATTGGCATATTTAAGTTACTTTCTTGCCGACCCAATACTTTTGGGAACATAACGCAACCGTTGGTAGAAGAGACATGCTTGTCTTTATTTCTTACAAATTGCAATTCAAAGTTGCGAATGTTTAAAGAACGCGAGATAAGTAGCTTGATAAGTAAGCGTTTCCTGAACAAAGGCCGCAAACTTCCCATAAGACAGGTGTTTAGCGGACAGAACACGGTTGTTCAGAATTTAGCGGTTGATCGGCCCATAAAAGAACAATCCACGGTGACACGTGAATTGATATCGGAGAACCATAAATCCGTAACAAGAGACAACAGATACCCGAGAAAACATGTTTTGTTCGTGTCGAAGTTCGCGCGAGTGAATCAACACGATCGGTTATTTTGTTTGTTCGCCACGATACAGCGCTTCCGAGTCGAGTATTATCGAGTGTGTTCCCTCGTGCCGACATGATTCGACGTATCCACGTTTTTTCTGGGGCTCGTGTGACGCGCGAGCGAGGCATGATACCGAGAGGTTCACGAATCGATCCGATGATCCTCCGATCAATCGGAGCATCGGGATCGGAAGAGAACGTGATCGGGAACCACCGAGGAATATCACGATCGGGGGACTACGAGAGTCGTAGAAGAGGCGTTAGAATATGAGAACGGCTTTAACTTATCGAATCTTACGTCGTACCATCGACCCCGTCGACCCTCAAAACCCGATAAAACGAGCAGCTTCTATTCGAACGCTGAATGCGTTCATTTCTTATCGAACTCGTCCGGTGGTCTTGTAAACTGACCGATCTTTGGGGATGCGCGATGCCCAAAAAATTCCACGACCCTTGCTTTACATTGATTTCGGGAAATACGAAATGCGAAGAGCTCATTTCGTCAGGAATACATCACCTAGAACACGCCCAAACCTGTAAACGTTTTCATTTAAACGAGAGATTATTAAGAGAAGCTGAAGACAATTTCTGGAGTCGAAAAAATAATGAATACCGTTAAAAGTACACATCTACACTGCGGATTTGTGGATGTTTAGAGACAAGAAACAATTTCTTGTGCCAACAAGTTTGTTCAATCAACATTAACATTTAATTAAATAAACATTTGTTTTGAACATTAGTTCTGACAGAGTCCTCAAGATGGACAACATAATCAGAAAGTCTTTCTCGCTAGTTACTGATATGTCACCTTTCAGTATAAATACGATTTCCAAATTGCCTTCTAGCATCCCGTCATGTATAAGTCTAGCGGGTCCAGGACGAAACGCCTCTTTCCTTTTCTTTTCCATTGTAGCAATGATCGAGCCGCGCCGCGAATAAATAAATATTACTATCAGATATTGTTAGAATTGTGTTCTGGAATCTGAGAACTCAACAATGGCTTCTCAAAGAAATAGCACTCGGGAAAGGAAATAACGATTTGCAAATACTAATTTCAACAGACATGCAGCTTAATGCCTGTACAGCCAATCAAGATATATAGATTATTTAAAGTATTTGTGGGCAAAGAATGGACGTTCAGAAAAATTTTGTAATATTTTAGAGAACATTAAGAAGTATGTTGAAAGAAATGCAGTAAATAGGTACTGTTCACTTGTTGGACAAGTCTGCCTAATTCGGACGATAGAAATCATCCTGCATCGATTCCAAACGAAGAAGAAGAAGGAAAAAGAAGAAACCGTTCTTCGGACTGAGCCGATTCGTAAATCCGGCTTGAATTATGCATGTATCGCAGAACAAAGATCTGATCAGAATTCGATGGTGTCTCGTGTATAATACGAGATCATTATCGTTTCTTATCAGAGATACCGCTCGTTCCGGTGATACTCCTCCTATCGTCGCTCGGCTATTCATAGAGTGCTACGACAATAAATGAAAAAAAGAAAGCCCGAGAAAATGCAAGATGACAATCTTGCCTGACGTAATACCGGAGCGATTACGCTTCGAGCAGCCGTCACCAGTCGAGCTCGATACCGAAGGTTGCTGCTTCTGGAAAACCCCAACTTCCGAATAGCTTTCCTCGAATTTTCTTTCTACTGAAATCGACTGCTAGATCCATGGCCTAGTTTCTTGATTCTAGGAACTGGAAGACTACTAGTCAAGACACTGAACACTCTGTTGCGAGATTTTCTTGGCCTCTCTCAGATCGTCTTTCTCGAATACTTTGAATTAAGAAATTGAAACCCTCCAGCAATTCTTTTAACTCTCAGCAGTCAAGTGGTGACTGCGAGTCAACACAAAAATTGCTGTACCATTATTCACAATAAGAGTTGTGCTAATTCAATTACATTGTATTTCAATTACGTCGTAATTTAATTACTATACAATTGAAATACAATGCAATTCAGTTACCAAGTTGCTAAGTATTTTAATCAGATGTATAATTGAAATACAATATAATTGAAGGTGTGCCGTAGGCCCCTTCCTTCTGTTTGAACCCTTCACGTAGATTTTTCAACCTCTCCTTGTCTATTATTTCATTTTTCATAATTCAAATACAATGTATATTATAATTGTACTGCATTGCAATTACGAATTACATTGTAATTTAATTGAATGATGATTTGAATTGCAAATTACAATATAACTGAATTACAATGTAATTCAATTACTTTGCAATTCCATTGTAATTCTGCACAACTCTGTTCACAATATCGTTTACATTATTAAATGTGTTGGTATCTAATCAATTACTACACATTTAAATATTGGATGAGGTATTGTATCAATTGCATATTCGTAAAACGAAAGAAATCATATAAAATGGAATTTTTCTTTAATGTTTTAGTTAAAATAGCTCCTATGGTTAAGTTATAGGGGTAAGATTATGGAGGTCCAGTTATAGTTGTCTAGTTACTATTGTTCAATGACGCTAATAGTGCTTTCTTATTCATTGTAGACTAAAGTGATCCTCGGACTAATTGGCCTATGTGAAATAGAAAAAACATTTAAAAACCCTAAGAATGTCAATATATTATCTTCGACTTAAAAGTGTTAAAGAAGAGAATAAAGGGCTGTATATTTACTGTTTGTCGCAATTGAAGCCATCAATTTTTATTTCGCACAAAGATCCACGGTCTAGAGTAAATTTAGACTAAATCATTTTTCTGTTTCATCTCAACACACCTTGAGGGTTCAATCGTCGTTAGCACTAAGCCGACCGAGCACTAAAAGCGATTAAAGTGTTCTAGCTTACAAAAATGACAAGACTCTCTCATCGTTTAGATTTTGTGCAACTGTTATTAGTAGACTGCTGATCCTTATGAATTTGAAGGCCTCTAAAAATTTTTAAAAAATGCTAGGCTACAAAATATGACAGAATTTAGTACGATTTTAAGTTATGTCAAATCTAATTATATTTTGTTCCACTTTCTTAAAATTTGTTTACAACAATTGAAAATTGCAGAAACATCCGCAGTTATTGGAATATGTGCTTGGATAAAGAAATGTATCGAATCAATCTCCACGCAAACAACTTCGTAATTTCATTAATTGTCAGATAAAAAATATAAAGCCGGTGCACAGTGTGGCATTCAATGGACAAAAATCAAAATAATCATGGTTTTATTCTAATCTAATTATCCAACAAAATCATCAGTTAGTAAGTGAAGAATGTATATGTAAAAAATAGTATCCAAGAAATTCAATAGGGGATCAGTAACAGCCAAGAGTTTATTGTAGTATAAATACTAAAAAGTTAGATTACTCGTACCCTAATTGCTCTTTTAGGTTAGTTTTTGTTTTAAACTGTTTCTTACAACTTAGGTACGGAGAATTTGACCAGAGGTATGCATAACTTTAACTGGCAATTTAGGAATTGCGTTTTTTCCTTCAAATGCAATTTACAATAAACGGTTCAAAACATCCTATAATTTTGGCTGTTCCGTATCAACAAGATGTAGTATATTGCTATATAATTTTTTTCTGCGTTAAATTGCAAGACTCGATGATATTTAATTTTTGTTAGAGAAATGCATTCCCAATCGCGATTTGGTTGAAGTAAATAATTATGCATTATAGTGATATAATTAAATTTAACCATATAATTAAAAAAATATTTACAACAAAATTTGTACAGTATACAGTTGACAACACATTGCAATAACAACTCATCATAAAAAAACTCTTTATTAAAAAAAATTAGAATAAACTTTTTTTTACTAATGGCACCTTATATTTTTGGTGCATTAATCGATGCATTTTTGTATTCCCTTTAAAAAATTATTAAGGTACTTAGGTTAAAAATTGATTAGTTTAGAAGTTATGATTTTTGTCTCGAATGTCCATTTACATGCCGCACTGTGCGGTGATTTGATCGGTAGTGGTAGGTTCAGTGTTAGATAGAATAATTGAGATATAACGTTAGCATGGCTTGCATAAGACAAACGTAACGTCCATCGATATTATCGTGTTTTATAGAGCTTTTACTCAATTCCACATTGTCCAATGATTATCTGTTTTTCTGTAATAAACGGCTCGTGTTCAGAAGGCGCTCGAATCTGTTAATGACCGAACCTGCGTGGATTGCTGGTCGGAAAAGGGATCGTTCTATGACGATAACAGGCGCTAGAGAAGGGTGGAGAAGTGTTATCGTTATCGATGTTTCATGGCGGGCAACCATCGACCGCGTTACCAAGAGAATCGCGAATGAAAATATGCAATTAAATATTATCGTATTTCGGGATAACGTTGCGCGGCTTATGGGTGGTGCGATCCCAGAACGGACCAATCGCTGTGCCCCGTATGGTGCCTTACCCCTTTGCACGTGACCCCTTTCATAGTAACTACGTCATTATTGATGACCCCGCGAGGAGCAAAACAATACGCGATGGCGATATGCAAGCAACGCGTTGCCCCGAAACGCCGAGAACGTGTTTTCTGCTCCGGCTATATCAAAATCTGACGTGCCCTCGCTTTTGATTATCTCGCCGCTATAAATCACGCGATACATGGACCGTGGAGTACGCCTCCACGTGGAACGATATGTCAACTGTGCTTCAACTAACATGCAGAGGCCAAAAGCACTGAGTTTTTTCCCTTCGTTTCCGTTCCTTCGTGCCTGCAAAGTCGGTCCTTCCAGCACCGGGCACGCGAGGATTCTTTCTCAACACATTCCTCGTCGACATAACTCATTCATGAAATATTGAAACCGTTCAGCAATGATTCGTCGTGATCACTCTGGATTTTCTATACTCTGTGTCTTTAAATAACAACGTGCATAAAATTAACTTGACTGTCTCCGTGTAAACTACCGAATCGTGGACGTCACATACTTATGTGTGGTGGTGGTAGCGAACGTGTTAAATATACTAGATTGTCCTGCAAGCGTAAGTTTCGTTTCAAGATCAAGATGAGAAACTAAAACGTTGTGGAGATAATTGGTTTTTTGTAAATAAAGGTACGTGTCCATCAGAGAGTACAATTATCGCGTGTTACTCTCGAGACTCAAATTCGTCACTGTACACGGTTATTCAGAGTGCAAGCCGAGAGCTGCACAAAAAAATTCTCAAAAAGCGAACAGAAAGTTGAAATTCGCAAATGAACACTTTCAATTTTTAACGTCATTCCTATAACTGAGAGTTTTCTATTGGGTTGGCATGAAAGTAATTTCGGTATTGTAAGGTGAGATAAAAGCTAATTTTTTTATTCAATCAATAAGATCTCCATTTTGTTCGATGATCTTCTGCCATTTTTCTGGTAACTTCATAATTCCGCGCTCATAAGACTTCTGGTCCCTACGGGGAAAAAACAGATGCGAGTGCGCTTTCAGGTCATCGTCATTACCGAATGTTTTTACAATTTAAAGAGTTTGAAAATTTCGAAACAAATACTAAATCACATCCCAACCAAGTTCTAATAATTTTTCACATGTTGTCAAAGATGTGTGTGACAAAACACAATGGTAAAACAGTCACCGATTATGATGAACTGAAATAATTTGTATTTCAATTTTATATTACACTTGTAATAACTTCCGGCTATTAAAATCAGATTTTAAAACGGCACACTTGAAACATAACATAAAAAATATTCTGTTACTGAAATAAAACTAAATGTCACACCTAAATCTAAAATATAATACTAAATTCAGTTAACAAAAGCCAGATTACAATTTACATTAGATTTACATTTTTTAATGATATGCTTCATTTTTTAGGAATAAAATTGTGATTCATATTTCGAATCAGATGTTTGCGATGTTATAATACATGTGGCGCCATCATACGTCAATGTTCGCAACAGCACCGACGAGATACTGTTAAAGACTGCCAGCCCCCGTGGTAACCCGCGGGACGCTAGGTGGGCGC